>CM031239.1:472016199-472143699 GCA_018340775.1 Taxus wallichiana var. yunnanensis | reverse complement strand
AAAGGAAGAAGAGTGGTCTCAATGTTACATGGACAGTCTTCACTGAAGAGTTGTAATTATAGTACTAGTTCTAGTGTGTCAGATAATTACTTCAGCCAATTAGCAAAGTTGAGACAAACAAGATCTGTTAAGGATTACATTCATCACTTCCAAAACCTTTCTTTATGGGTGGAAAATATTACTGAAGAGAATCTGAATGACCTATTTCTTGGGGGTCTTAAGGATCACATTGAGCATGAGGTGCGTATGTTTAATCCTCATAAGGTTTCTGATTTGATGATTATGGCAAGAAGGGTAGAGGAGAAAATTGTTTCAAGTAGGAGACAACATTTCACTTATACCAGAGATCGTAACACCTTGGCCCCAACACTCCCTCGGCCAGTTAGATTGACACCTCAACAAATTGAAGAAAAAAGAGAAAAAGGGTTATGTTTTAATTGTGATAGTAAATTTGGACCCGGACATAAATGTGCTGAAAAGAAGTTGTTCTACATTGATGGGCCTAGTGAAGATGAAGAGAATAATGAAGATGTAGAGTCAGAGGTCTTGGTTGAGCTAGAGGAGGAGTCAGGAGATCCTCAGCCAATGATCTCATGCCATGTAATTTCAGGTATTAACACCCCCAAACCCTAAAGGTGGTTGGATTCCTAAAAAATAGAGGGTCACAATGTTGATTGATTCAGGAAGTACTCACAACTTTATCAATCATAAGTTAGCAGTGCACCTAAACTGTTTCATTTATCCAGCTCCTAAATGTCAAGTAATGATTGATGATGGAGGCACTATTACTTGTCTCTAGAAAATGCCATAGCATTAAGCTTTCCATGGGAGATTACATACTAAATAGTCCCATGTATGCCATTTCTATGGGAGGAGTAGACATTGCATTAGGGGTTCAATGGCTTATCACTTTGGGAACCATTGAGATGAACTTCCAAGACTTGTTTATGCGATTTCACTCTAAAGGAAGGACTTTTGAGCTAAGAGGCTTAAGAGCAAAATCTCCATAAATAGTAAGTTCTCATAAGATGCATAAACTGATAAAAAAGGTTCGAGAGGGATTTGTGGCACAACTCTTTTCATTGGAGGCTTATCATTCTAAGGACATTATACCATCGGATATGCAAGCAGTGTTGGATGCACACTTTGTTGTACTTGAAAATATACTAAAGGGATTACCTCCAAAGAGAGATCATGATCATGCTATTCAGTTATTACCAGGAAGTCAACCGCTAACATCGGACCTTATAGGTACCCATATGTGTAAATAGTGAAATCGAGAAGATTGTACAAGAGATGTTAGAAGAAGGAATCATCCACCATAGTCGAGTGCTTATTATTCTCGAGTAGTGATGGTATGGAAGAAATATGAAATGTGGCGCATGTGTCCTAATTATAGGGAACTTAATAAGTACACAATTAAAGATAAGTTTCCTATTCTGTTATTGATGATTTGCTTGATGAGTTGGATGGTGCTTGTTTATTTTACAAAGCTTGATCTTTGTTCGGGATACCACCAAATCAGAATCAAGGATGAGGATGTTCATAAAACTGCCTTTCGAACACATGAAGGCCATTATGAATTCTTGGTAATGCCTTTTGGACTCACAAATGCACTTGCTACATTTAAAATTTTGATGAATTCTATTTTAAGTCATTCATGCGGAAGTTTGTCTTAGTTTTTTTGATGACATATTAATTTATAGAAAAACATGGGAGGAACACTTGCATCATGTAAATAAGGTTTTGGAAACCCTTGAGCAACATCAACTTTATGCAAAGCCATCTAAGTGTTCTTTTGGAGTCAAGAAGGTTGAATATTTGGGTCACATTGTCTCTCATGAAGGGGTTAAAGTGGATCCTAATAATATCAAAGCCATGATGGAGTGGAAGGTTCTAAAAACCCTAAAGAATCTATGAGGATTTTTGGGGCTTACAGGTTATTACCGAAGATTCGTAAGGCATTATGGAAGCATAGTTGCATCTCTCACAACTTTATTAAAGAAGGACTCCTTCCATTGGAGTGAGGATGCAACCAAAGAATTTGAGAAACTAAAGGAGGCCATGTGCATCACCCAGTCTTGGCTACTCCAGATTTTTCCAAAACATTCATTATGGAATGTGATGCATCAGGGGGGTGGGGGGGTAGTTCTCATGCAAGAAGGCCATCCTATTACCTTTTTGATCCAATTAAAAGGTAAGAATATTTCCAAGCTGATTTATGAGAAGGAAATGCTAGCCATACTTCATGCAGTAAAGTAATGGAGACCATATCTCATAGGAAGACACTTTAAAGTGAAGACAGATCATGATAGTCTGAAATACTTCTTGGAGCAGCGTTTATCATCTGAAGAACAACAAAAATGGGTCTCCAAGATGTTGGGATATGATTTTGAGATTATCTATAAGAAAGGGAAGGAGAATGTAGTTGCGGATGCACTGTCGTGGAAAGATGACTCAATTGCAACCTTGTTATGTGCCATATCCATATTACAAGAAGATTGGATAGATGAGGCAAGGTCCAAATGGAGAAATGAACCAACCACACAAAACCTCATTCATCATCTCCAGAATGATCCAAGCATGTCTGAAAAATTTGTATTGAAAGGGGATGCTTTATGGTATAAAGATAGATTATACCTATGTAAGAACTCCACTCTTAAAAATAGGATTCTATCTGAGCTTCACTCTTCTCTAGTAGGGGGCACTCTAGATTCTTGAAGACTTATCATCGAGTCAAACAAGATTTCTTTTGGGAAGGGCTCAAAGGGGATGTCCAAAAATTTGTGGCAAAATGCATGGTTTGTCAACAAAATAAGGGTGAAACAGTTTGATCCCTAGGTCTTCTACAACCTCTATCTATTCCTAGCCAACGGTGGGAAGAGGTTTCCATGGACTTTATCACAGGATTGCCTAAATCTGCTGGAAAAAATGTCATCATGGTTGTGGTTGATAGAATCACAAAATATGCTCATTTTTTTCCTTGGAACACCCATTTTGCTGCAAAGCACACGAGCAACAACCTTCATGGACATAGTTCAGAAGCTTCATGGGACACCAAAGATTATAGTAAGTGATCGAGAACCTATATTTACTAGTAATTTTTGGACTGATTTATTCTCATGTTTGGGTACTCAGTTAGCTCGTAGCTCTTCTTATCATCCCCAATTTGATGGGAAAATAGAAGTTGTAAATAAGTGTTTGGAGGGATATCTCCATTGCTTTACATCAGATAAACAAGCAAGATGGGTCCAATGGTTGCCACTTGTAGAATGGTGGTATAACACTTTCTTCCATACTTCATCTAAAATGTCTCCTTTTTGGCACTCTATGGGTACCATCCACCATCCATCACATCATCATTAAGAGGACAACCGCGGGTTAGAGAAATAGAAGAACACATTCAGTATCAACAAGAGGTCCTCTTTAGTCTTAACTAGAACTTGTTCATGGCACAAAACCACATGAAGCAACAGGCTGATCAACATCGCAAGGAAAGGCATTTTGAAGTCGGTGATTGGGTTTTTGTGTGGTTACAACCATATAAGTAAATGTCTTTGAAACAACAACAAAAAGATAACAAAAATTTCACGAAGTATTATGGCCCCTATCAAGTATTGTAGAAGATTGGTACTGTAGCATACAAATTAGAACTTCCACAATCAACCAGAATACATCTAGTATTTCATGTTTCTTACCTAAAGAAATTAATTGGAGAGAGAGTATCAACCCAAATAGTGTTACCCGAGCTTGATGATGAGGAGAGGGTCATATTGGAACGTAAATGCATCCTTCAAACACACACTAAGATATTGAGGACACAAGTTATTACTAAGTACCGATCAAGTGGAATATGGACAATGAAGATGCAACATGGGAAGATATGACATTTCTGTAGTAACACCAGAGCTTCTCAACATTCGAGACAATTTTTCTTTGAAGGGAAGGGCATGCTACACCTTTAACCTATTGCTTGTATTTATACTTTCTCATGCTTAGTAGGTCGATGCTTCGGCCTTGTGATGGCCATAACATATGAATAATATATAGGGATGTAGGTAGTATTTCATCATCATTGGAGTATTTGAGCATTATTGTATGGTTTGGAGGTTTCCCCCTCGAAGTGGAGAAGCTATTATAATTGCATATTGAGATCATTATTCGGAATATTGTGTTATTTGGTGTTATATTTTTGCTCATGATCTGAATTATACAAGTGATTTCATTACATAGAATTCCTTTTCATCCAATAAGTAGCCAAAGGGAATGAGAAAGCATACAATTTAGACAGCTTTATAGCCATTCAAATATGAAAGATACAAATAAATGAAATAAATCTTGTGATAATGATATAAAAAAAAAGATTTCCTTTCCTCTAAAACCGAATAATGCAACACACAAACCCCCATCGATTTTCTATCTTTTATAAAATATATCACTAAATGGACTAGTAAAATGCTTAAAGATTTGTATACTTGACAAGTTCCTAGAATGAACTTCTACCTCCCTTCAAATTACAAACAATGTGAATAATTAAAGTAACCAAATAAATCAATCTTGTTCCCCTTTTTTATTTTTACCAATGTGGTCACTTGATGATAAGTAAAAATGGTTATAAGTATTATAGTCTTATTTAAGAACTCTTCCTTTATGTCAATTTTAAGAATTAAAGAACTCAAATTTCCCTTGTAAAAATAAAAAATAAGTATATGTTTCTTATATGCAACTATGTACTAATTCCTCTTTTCAACCCAAGATTCCAAATTTGATATAAATCTCTTCCCTAGATCAAGAAGGAAATAAATAAGATTTTCTTTATACATGCACTCAATATCAACTCCTTCAAATCAAGGTTTGAACAAGAAAATTAAATGGGGGTTACAACTCAAATCCAAACCTTCTTACAATCTTTATTTCCTTAAAAATTACAAGAATACTACACTTTAAATACAAGTTGATAATCCTTCTAGAAAAGGGGAACAACATGTCAAAATTTACAAGAAATCACAAATTTTATTCATGCAAATAATGTTTCATCTAAGGTTCTATGATCATGCTCCTCCTTTGATTAGAATATATCCAACACAAAAGTGGTGGCTTGGTTGTTTACCTAAGAAATTGGCATCATTACATTCCATCTTCACAAGTGGAGGATGTGCTAGCCTCCCTCCAATCCCATGAGGGAAAGAGTTTACATGCCTCCAAGATTCACAAGATGGGAACAAGAAAAGCATGTTTTAAAAAGACATCCACATCCCATACAAACAACCAAAAGCCAAAAATAATGAAGAAACTCCACGTTTGACAGGTTTATGTCTAAGGGGAAGAGGGAAATAATGCCCAAAGAAACCATTTGAAAACAATGAATTCATATCATATTAAGAGAACCAAAAATACCAAACTCCTTATAACATCTAAATCCTAAAACTCCAAGCCTCATCCTTGCCAAGGTTTTTCAAACCTTGGAATATTTCCTTAGCAAGGAAGGGAGATGAGTTTCAACCCATATGAAATATCATTTCCCTCATCAACCATATGAGGAGGAAAGAAAATAAATAAAAACCCCATCATGGCTTTCCCATCAAGCCATGTGGGTGCAAGAGGGGTTTCCTCCCTCTTCCCCAACACTCCAAATACATCTCAAGTGAGATGGATGGATAAATAAAGAAAACAAAACACATACATTATCCACACACAAAAACATAATCATAAAGACTAAAAATAAATCCATTCCATAGTATTTTACACATTAAAAAAATGGTGAGAGGCATACATATAAACCAAACAATCCAACTTCCAAGTAAATTCCAAGCTCTCAAATATCAAAATCCTCCAATCTGCCCACCCAAATCTCCCAAGAGCAAAAAAGGAGTCATGAAATTTTTATCCCCTCCAAATTAGAGTAATAATAAGACGAATCCCAAGGTATCCTCACTAGTTATAGGGTGACATATGTCCCCCTTCTCCTTATTAATATAATACATCCCCCATGTTCCCATCACACAAAAGAAAAAATAATTAATAGAGGAAAAATCCCAAAAAAATCAAATTTAAACAAAACAAAATCTCCTCCAAATCTCAAGGTGGCTCACAAAACAACTTCATAAATTGGGATGTGGACAAGAGATTCTTAAATGGCAGGGAAAAGTCCATTTGAACATTGGAAAATGTCCCCTACCCATAAGTAGGGTCCAAGTGGTCAAGTTTTACATAAATTGATACATATGTTATTACATATTATAAGACTATTTTATGCTAAAGTAGATATTGATCAAGTAAGCATCAACTGAATTTTTATGTCATAGTATATGTGTCAATTTAACTTGCACACTCAATTTTACTGTAATATGTTGTCATTTGTTTTGGTTTCAAGTTTTGATAAATAAGAGTAATCAACTAAAATTAGGACTAGTAAGATAACATATAATGCTCACCCAACGTCCTATGCATATATAGGTAATGTGCTAATTTATCTTCTAAAGGGACATACAATAACTTACCATAAGTTTTTGTTTGTGATCCCCAATGTAGGAGAACATTCCTCAATAATGATACATGATAAAAAAATCCATTTCTCCTAAACCTAGGTTCAACTAGTTTTTCCTATTATTTTTACCTTTTTATAGGAAAAATGGAGTCACTTGATTATGGAATGAATCATAGCGCTTGCCACACGGGTATATTTAGAGCTTGATGTGTGGCCTATAACCACCATAAAATAGTTGGATCTTTTTGTGGAAAAAATATTGCATGAACTACTCCATGAGTTTCATGTAATCCCACATCAACATTCAATTCTTCCTTCATAATGTTAGTAGCTATATTCGCCTACATAGTATTGTTAGTATGAGGTGGGGGGTTTGAATTTAAATTTTATATTTTAAATTCACTAAAATTTACTTGCAGAAAATAAATAACTATTTCTACTTTCAAAAAATAAATCCTAAAAGAGATGTAAAATGATTATTATCCTTCTAACAAAATTTATAGCGAAAATCACATCAGTTTATTCCAATTCTTAGAAATATATTTTTAACTTTCTATGGGAATGAACATGCCTGGATTTATTAAGACATCCTTTTCTAACTTTGAACCAAATTTGAAAGAAAATAATTCTTGTATTTTTAAGAGTACTTACTATTTGAAATCACAATCACACAATTGATATTTAAAATCAATCTCACTCTTACGAGAAAGAAAAAATTATAATCTAATTTCACTCTTGTAGGAAAGAAAATTCTAAAACTAGATTCACAATTGGTGGAAAGAAAAACACTCTTTGATAAAAATAAATAAATAAATTTTGAAGAAAAGGAAATCACTCAATTATAAATCTATCCTAGTTTCTCTTACAATCTTTCCATTCCAATTCCCATGAGGTAATATTTGTTGTCACCAAATATTACCCTTAAAGCCAATTTTGGACAAAGTGACATAAAATAAAAACCATACTAAGTCTTATAGTTTTATTTCCTATAAAAGAAGTTATAATTTTCTACTTTGAAATAATAAAAATTAAAATATCAACAAATTTGAAATATAATCCCCTAATAACACCATGTCCCTAGAAATATTGCCAAAATAATGAGTGTTGTTGTTTTCCCCATCATTTAATTTTTATCAATCTAGGGTTGGTGTTTGAAGGTAATATGCAATAGAGGAAAGAAAACCCTTCATCAATAGCTCTTTTTCAATTCAAACATATTACAAAAAATTAAATTTTAAGAATTTAAATCACACATTACAAGAAATAAATCACTAGTCTACTTATATGAAAAATTAAATCAAACCTATCACACAGTAGAGTAAACATAGATAATCTAATAAATTTATCTCTTTTCATTGTAATGAGTGGGGACCTTTCTCATTCCTTAGAAGAGGACTAGAGGATCACATCAAAAACTTACAAAAACCCAAATATGAAATCTTTATTATTTTTCTTCCCTTTCAATAACCAGAAAGGTTGTATTTATAATACATCAATTGTATTATTTTGTCTTAACAATCCATCAATGAAGATTCTACCAATCTTAACAACTAAGATTGTAATCTATCTCAATATCCACAAAATATGAAGAGCATGATATTATTAGAATGAAAACATTATCTAACTAAAATAGAATATTATGAAAATTCACATGTATTCTACTTATTGTTTGGTGAATAAAATCTAACAATAATTCATATATTTTAATTCTCCCTTAATTTGTTTTTTATTATTGGTAAATGGTTTTGAAGGGAACCATACTCCATGATACAAAAAAGGTTCAACAACCAGATAATACAGAGTCCTAGTAGTGGTTTTTTGACAAGAGGGGATGATACCCAAGAAAAATCCTTGAAGCTAGAGTAGGAAGATATAAATATAGGCGGGTAACATACTTCCAAAATGGATCAAAAGAGCAGCTTCACAACAACAATACTGCAGCCAGACAACATTAAAAGGGAAGAAAAACAAATTATTGAGAAAAAACTAGGGAAACCTTCACTTGAATTTTTTTGAAGAATTTTTAACCTCCTCCATAGCATTGAAAATATTAAGAGCAGTGAGTTGAGAGGGGTTTTCCTTATTAATTGAGGAGGCAACATGTTTCTTCTCTTTTCCTCCCTACTATAACCCAGGAGAAATGTTGTTGAGATTGTATATTTTCTGAACTTGAATTTCAATGAAGCTAAGGAGGACCTTGTGCATAGAGAGGTAATAAATTTACTTATTGACAATATGTACAAGAGACTCCTTAAAGGAATCCTATTTCTTAGAAATCTCTTCAATTCTAGCGTCAAGTACTTGGGTATCTTCAGTAACTTTGCCTATAGTATCTTCCTTGAGTTTTTGTAAATTCTCTTCACATGATTTTAATCCTATCATCATGCTTCTTCACCCAAGCCTTTAGATTAGGGAGGGTAGGGGTGTCACGAGAGACTTGGCCAAAGGACAACAATATTTCAGAAATAATAAACCCCCCTTTTCGTTCTTTGCGGAGGAGCCGATTAGCTTGAGAGAGGAGAAGGGGTCTAAGGATTTTTTTCTTCACCCTATGTTGTACCGGGGGTTCATTATGGGGAATGAAGTGGGTGGGGACGTTTGTAGATATGGTGCACTAGTATTGATGGAGGAGGAGAATAAATCCCTTATGGAGAGGAAGACCACGTAGATGGGAATGAACATCTTGTATGAATTTCTCAAGGGACATAAGAATGTAGTAGGGAAAACTCACTTGAATACTCTAGAGAAAGTGGATTAATAAGATAAGATGGTGTAGGGGAAGGGTAGTAAAGTGGCCTTCAAGTGTCACATATCACACTACCATGCATGAAATGTTGTCAAAGGAGGTAGTGATTAAAGAGAAGACCAGGGATATATTTTACAAATTAAAGGATTTGTAACCTTCAATGAATTTCAATTCCTCAACCCCTTTATCAAATGTTTTCCTATAGAACTTGATCCCTTCCATTCCAAGGCTAGTAACAAAATAAATGAGGTTTTCAAAGTGATGGTATACTCCTTACCTTCATAGGAAAAAACCAATCTTTCAGTTTTTGCAAAGTAAATAGAGATGTGTTTGTCATGGCCCTTGATCCACTGCATGAAGTTAGTAAATCCATAGATACTCAACACCTTCCATAGCTCCTCATTAGTTTTCCACACTAGGTAACAAATAGGTTCCACTTTGATGAGAACCACCCATGGTGGAAAGATAAACGAAAATATATATGTCTCTGTAAACAACTTACTAATAGTCTTTTGGTAGCTCCCATAACACTTCACAATAGATCTATAATCGAAGGGGAAAATAAAACCTTGATTGCCTTGATTTACAATCATGAGAGAGTCCTAGTAAAAACGTGTGAGTCCATCATAACACCATAACTTCACATGTTGTCTTCGGATGTAGGTACTTGAGTCGTAGTACAACCTGGAATTTGTTTTTTTAATAATGATCTCATTTGAGATTTTGGGGATTTCACTATTGGTGTGCCAATGATTAAGTTGCTTGCTAGTGACCTAAGATTTGTAAGGGAATCAGCCACCTTATCCCCTTCTCTATAGGTGTGAAAAATTATACCTTAATTTTTTGTTTGAATATAAATATTGATTTTTACTTTTTCCTCAAACATTTAAAACATAAAGACAAAGATCTTTGTAGCATACAAGAATGCCAAGAATAGGTTTTTATTTACGTAAATGTTTATCTTTACATATACTACAAATAAATGTCATGAAAATAATTTCCAAAGATAGATAGTAATTCATTTTTGACCATATCCAGATCTCGACAAATATATCCAGAGCTACTATTGTAATCATCGAGAGATATGGTAATGTTAAAATGAAGATATCCAGAGATGTCATATAATAATGATATTTGAATTTATTATGATGGGTGATAGAGTACCTTCAGATCTATTGTAAAGGGCATCGAAATACCTTGAGAGATGTTATAATTATGTTTACCATTTATAGTCACAAAATCATGCACTTTAGTCATTGTTTAGTTCCGGTCTCATACTACTATTTAGAATGTTTTTGAGTGAAGAAAGTACTAATTAACCCCCATATTTTGGCCATCTTTTTTAATTTTATTTCTTCATTCCGACCTCTTACAACCACATGCCCAAATACATTTCATCACTTTGTGTTATTTTAGCTTCAATGGGGTGCCTAGGCGATCTTGGGGCACCCATGGGCACACTGGTCCCACCAGGGGTACCCCGATCCTTTTTGAACTTTCCTCCACGCCACTTTTGGGCACTTTATAGCCATTTCATCTTCTTTTCTTTTTGATGGTCAGCCATTTCGAGGTTAATTATGAAATTAGATCAAGAGAACCCTATAAATATGAAGTTATGAGACCATAATGAGGGACCAAACACTAGTCACTACTATCATCCACCTAGAGTTACATCCATTTGGAGATCATTTGCATCCATTAGCTCCATCACAAGGACAAGGATGACTCGTCTACATCTACATAGGAGGAGGGATTTTATTATATTCCATGCACACATTCTATTAAATTTTGTACATTTATTTGTTGCTCGCTACTTCACAAAGTGTAAATAACGCAAGAGCACCTGTGGGCACATGATACACGCACACACCGTAACTACATTTGGGTCGAAATGTAGTGCAATGCTCGAGTAAGTCCATCATTGTGGTAGTGAAGTCGAGGTCTCGAACCATTCATTTGTATTCTTATTTTTTTAGGGTTTTGATACTCCATTTTGGTCTTTTGCAGGTCTTCTATATATCTTGGATTATCAACGACTCCTGGCATAGTGCAACGGATTTGATGTGACACATAGCGAGGGTTTCATACCACCTGTGAAATTTAGGTCTTAATCTTTTACACAGACAGTGGCACCCAATTTTTAGACTAGATCACCCACATGTGCCCCAATCCTTCTCCGTGCACTCCAGTCTAACTAGAAAACTCGAATCCATCCTTTTTGGGGTCTCTACAAAGTCATTCCTTCTTTTTGTTCCTCCAACCACCTCTATGACACAATCTAGTGAGCTCCTCTAATCAACTGAGTTCATTATAACTCTCCTTGCACTTTAGGGTTTAACATTTCCATTTTTATAGTTGTTTGGGTCACTTTCCATACTTGTTTACTACATTCATTTACTATATTTACATGTCATTCTAGATTATATTAACTACTATTATCCCCCATTTTTAGTTAATCATTTTGGTGAACCTAACATCTAGGATCCTCATTTTCCTCTATCATGGGTCAAGTTTCTTTATCTAATTTACTTAAGAGATATCCTAATTTCAGGACTATTTTGCAAAAATCCTTAGACACCAAGTATTTTGATGACAATACGCCACCACATGAACTAAGTCCTATGCTCACTTGTTTATTTACCAACCCTAGTGATCCTCCATCTAATCAACCCCTATTGGAATCAATTCAAGATTTATGTTCTTTGTTTTAAGACAAGTTTACAGCTATGGAATCCATAATCACATCTCTCAAATCTGAAATTCAACAACTTAAGGATGCTTCTCAATTGCATGTTTGTGCTCCTTCTACATATTATATGTAATCTATGTCCACTACATGTCATCTAGCTGAACCTCAAGATATGCCATTGCTTTGGAGCCTTTCATATTAGATCATAATACTATGCAACATGACATTCTTATTCAACTCCTTAGTCATTAGTTGATCACTCTACTTACTACTCATTACTATTCTCATTATGGGTTAGGAAAAATTAAGGTCATACATATTGTAATTATCATCAAATCAATAGACATAATGACAATGATTGCCACACTTTACCACGAATAATCAAAAATATTGAGCGTTAGGGCTTTATTTCATTTGCTACACAACATTAATGATAAATCACATTGGGTTCATAAATCTAATTCATCTATATCTAATGAGCATCAAGCTAACGTTACTAAAGCACCTACTAAGAAATAACCTCTCACAATTAGTTCACTATCTCCTCCTACTCACCATCTATGACATTACCAAGTCAATCACCTACCAAAATTAGTTCACAATCACCTACTAATAAGTCATCTATCATATCACCAAGTCAACCTCAGTAATCTCCCTTAAATGTCAATTTAACTTGGACTCCTCTCAATTATAAGCTTCAACTAATTACTTTTGTCAAATCAAATAATTCTCATACTAGTGATCATGACACATTACAAAGTCCGCCACAATTGCATATTGTTACTTTTTTTGACCATGCTTGACCGCTAAATGAAAAATTGGTCTTTGGTAGGTGAATCTTGTCACTCTACCCTCTTGATGACACACTCATATTATTATGGTTCTTATATGACTGTTTTTTTATTATTATTGGCAAATAGTTTTTTGAAAGGGACTATACCCTTGAATACAAAAGAAGGCCTGAGAGCTGGAATAAGAGTGAGAAACAGAGAGAATGGATCAAGATCCAAGTGTTACAATGAAGCTCAAAGTAGCTCAGAAACAACTACTCAAACGAGACAAAACAACAAAACAACAGCAAAAAAAAAACAAGAAACCATGATGCAGAAACAACAAAAAAACAACTATAAAAAAAAAAAAAAAAAACAGGTTCTTATATGACTGTTGAGGGGTCTATTACAATAAATAACCTAGTCTCATCTTACATTAACATATCTATCTATTACATGATCACTCATACATACATACATCTACAATCATCTATCCCTCATCACACATACCATATGATATCTCATTATTTATCCCATCATTGAATCAATCTTACAAAATCTATGATACTTCACCACCTTCATACATCACTTCTCTATTTGTTCAACATCATTTATAGGAAAATGCATGCATAACCACATACTTGGGGGCATAACATCTAACACATCCCCTCCTCATATTAGCGTCAATACATATCTCATCTTCACATAATCATACATCATTATCCTTGTATTAGCATATTAATCACACATTTTAGCATCGTCATTACCCGATGACACACTCTTGTGCTTTAGTTCACACTTAACTATTGAGGGATTACTTCATGTGAACCCCACACACTACACTATATGGTAGTACATACGTGTCTATTCATGCATCTTGCATCATACATCATACATAATCTCTTTTCAAACTTTACACATATATACACTTTACATCATACATCTTACATTTAGACTACATCATTTGCACATTTATATATCATAGCTACATGTCATACTAGTCCTCATCATACATATACAATACTTTCATGGTTTACGACACTAGAATTTTACATATCACATCACACATCTTACACTTGTTAGTCTACATCGTACATTACATCACACATTACACATTCCACTCATCATATGGTCATATTTCATCTTCATTACATATCTTACATCATCTTCTACATGCTGCACTCACTACCCTATGACGCACTTTAGTTCCTCGGTCTATACTAGACTGTCAAGGGTTTACAAATAAAATGGACCTTACCTTCACCATGTGTTTATAATTCCATCTCTCCTTATGTGAAATTTCTTGGATAGTGACACATGATATAGTTAAAATCGTCACTTACCTTATTCATCTTGTAGTGGTATAGGCTTTAGGATACATCACCACTCCCTACTATTCATCTTGTAGTGACACACGTTATAAGATACATCGTTACTTACTCTCTCCATCTTGTAGTGATATACACTTTAGGGATAAATCATCACTCATACATTAATTTTGTCATGATATAAACTTTGGATATAAGGTTCATCCACGTCTCTTCTATATGTCACATATAATCATCACTATGCATACATACTCATCACAAAGACGTTAGACACAACAAACACTATTCTACCATTTCCGATGATGAACTCTCGTTTACGGTTCATTATTGACTGATGAGGGGGAAAACCAAATGAACCTCATTACATACATTTCCATTCACTCAAGGGGCATGCAGCTCCTATCACTCCATCTTGCATTCCATTCCATCCATCCACAACATATCACATATTATGGTTTCTTTTACTCTTGCTTACATTTGCTTGTTCATGGTCACTTTATTACACATGCTAGATAGATATCTTGTATGTCATTTATCTATACCATACACACATGTGTGTTCACACCTTTGGCTAGTTGTGATCATAGATACAAGTCTCTTACATGCAACACAAATGTTCACTTTCTACCCTTCCTACACTGGTCGTTGGGAGCATCCTCATTCGTCTCTAATAGGTGTTATTGTTTCATTTTGTATTTAGCACTTTACATTACTTGGTTATAAATTATTTTGACATACTATTTATCTTTATAACATGTTAATGGGTGCTTCATGTGCATCATTTGTTAAACAGGGATATTTTCTTCCATACTTGTTTGTTACATTGTCTGTTATTGTTTGCTCTTGTTTGCAGACTTTTCCCTTTTTTTGGTGTGCACACTTGTTTTTTGTTTGCAGCCATGATGGCCTTGCATGTCTTTTGGAATCGTGAGTGATGTCCCATGTTTGTAACCCACTTTTTTGGTTTACCTTGTATTCTTTTGTGTTTACATTACTAATTTTCTTGGTAGCTTATAAATTGTTTTCTATATGCATCTCTTTTCATACTAACACTTATCTTTGGCTAGCTTTTTGTTTGTGCGTGCCTTGGTTTCTACCAAGCGAATTCCCTTCGCCCCATAGGAAAGAGTTTCATAGTACATGTGGTTGGTCCTCTTTTGGGGCAGCATTCTAATATTAATGATGTCGTATGTGCCCCTAAAGAGGGGGCATCATTTGGGGTTTTACATACTAACACATTGTATTTACACCGAGTTCGATTCGGTGCAAATTCAACCATTGGAATTTTGGGTTACATAGAACGCAGTGGGTTCAGACCATTCTACAAACCCCATACATAGTGGATTTTATAGGACTTGGTGTCCTTAGCATTCTAGGAAGCGATTCTGAATCGAAGGTTATAGTGGATGTGCCTCCCTACACTACTTGACTAGTGGCGTCGGATAGCCCAAAAATGAGGACGTATAGAGATAGCTTGACACACATTCAAGAAAGAAGTTAAAGGTTGGACAATAACACATATTTCTCCCTATACTTCTTTGGCCTATATCTTTAGATCACCCCAAAAAATCTGGTAGTACATGATATCCTTCTACACTCTCTTTCTCAATATGGATCAAGTGCATATGTTCCATTTAAACTTTTTCACTTGTGTACTTTACATTTACATACTTTTACATTACATTTTTACATACATACATATTTGAATACTTGATCATTTTCTCCTTATAGGTCTGGCCATATGAGAAACAAGCAGTCAAATGGGGGCAACAATAACAACAACGATGTCAACAAAAATAGTTTGCATGCAACACACACCATATTAACCATGCACGTACATTACACACTCTAGTAGATAAACACAAATTTCCACAATCGGTTCACTCTCATCATTGTTTTTGTGCCTTTTCATCTTTAGTTTCCACGTTCCATCATCATTTTGTATTCCACGCTTTGTCTAGTCCTTTGGTGCGTTATCTACATCACTCTACATCGGCATAAGGTACACATCTCTATCTACTTTATGTTGCCAAGATTTCCGCTCACCAACATAAAGTGGGGGTAAATATAGTCACAAAATCATGCACTTTAGTCATTATTTAGTTCCTGTATCATACTACTATTTAGAAGGTTTTTGAGTAAAGAAAGTACTAATTAACCCCCATATTTTGGCCATCTTGTTTTATTTTATTTCACCATTCCGACCTCTTACACCCATATGCCTAGTCGAATTTTGTCACTTCACACCATTTTAGTCTCAACTAGGGTTCCTAGGCCAATATTGGGGCACCCATGGATGCCCTAGTCCCACTAGAGGTGCCCCTATCCTTTTTGAACTTTCTTGCCACTTTTTAGGCACTTTTTAGCCGTTTCAGCTTCTTATCAATTTGGTGGTCATCCATTTCAGGGTTAATTACAAAATTAGATCAAGAGAACCCTATAAAATATAAAGTTATGAGACCCTAATGAAGGACCAATCACTAGTCACTAATATCATCCACATAGAGTTACATTCATTTGGAGATCATTTGCATCCATTAGCTCCATTAAAAGGGCAAGGTTGGTTCATATGCATCACACAAGCATAGGGGGATTCTATTCTATTCCATGCACACATTATATTACATTTTATACATTTATTTATTGCTCACTACTTCACAAAGTGTGACTAACATAAGAGCACCTAGGGCACATGATTCCCACAGAGACACCGTAACTACATTTGGGTCTAAAATGTAGTGCAACACTAAGTTAGTAAGCCCACTATTGTGGAAAATGAGGTCAGTCTGACCCATTCATTTTCATTATTCTTTTTTAGGTTTTCATACTCCTTTTTGGTCATTTATAGGTCTTTTATATATCTTGGATTATCAGCGACACTGGCGTAGTGTAGCAGATTTGATGTGACACACAACGAGGGTTTCAAACCACTGTTAGACATGTGAATCTCGGTTCTAGATCTTTTTCATAGACCAAGGTGCCCATTGTTTGTACCAGAGCACTGTAGGTTCCCGTCCCCTCTCAGGCACTCCGGTCTAGCTAGACAACTCGAGATCCATCCTTTTTGGGGTCTCGCACAAATCATTCCTACTTTATGTTCCTCCAGTTACCTTTCGCAACACAGTCCAACGAGCTCCTCTAATCAATTGAGTTCATTCTAACTCTCCTTACACTTTAGGGTTTAGAATTTCCATTTTAATAGTTTCTTGGGCCACTCTCCATACTTTTTTACTACATTCATTTACTATATTTACATGTCGTTCTAGATTAGATTAAATATTCTTATTCCCCATTTTTAGGTAATCACCATTGTTTTAGTATGAAAATGATGTATATGATGTTATTATCGAAAAATAATGATCTCGGCTGTTGTTTTGTGCAACTATGATGCTTTTCTAAAAGGCTTCAAAGTATCTCTCGATGCTTTTCTCGATGAAATTTAGCGCTAGTTATAAAAGGTATTGTAGTATTTGTGGATATTATATGCTGATTTCTGAGGTTATTGTAGGTAATAATTAGTGCTCAAAATGCATTAGTCTACATTCATAGTTTACCATATAATACAAATGCATAATTTCTCAGTCTTTCCTAATAATTATTAGTCATATTTAACAAAGTAGATAGAAAATTATTTCTTGAAAAATAACCATGACATATATTTCTTATTTCATTCTAAATCAACTGTAATTTCAAATATTACATTTAGATCTAAACTTATGTAAATACAAGAATATTTAATATTGTATAGAATGAGCCATTTTTGGTCTCATCAATCCATCTTGTTGTGATGTCGACTCTATCTACCAATTATTATCTTGTTGCACATCCTTTACACTTTATGCACACGCCTCACATTTTTACATAATTATGGCGACTCATCTCCTTCCTAATATTATTTTTTCCTCACACCTTTTATCTCCATCATTATCTCTTCCAAAATTCACATCATTTCTCAATCTACTCCATTTCTTCTAGGGGATATCTCGTTGCCTTCAAATCTTTTACTTGAACCATACGATATCCTTTTTTGTTCTCTACCTACCTTTATCATATTAAAGAACACAATAAATTTTCTATCTTCCTCCCATTTGACACTATGCCAACATTTCCACTCCTTTCTCATAGGAAAGTAGCCTTTCTTTTATACTTCCTAGTTTATAGGTTGGTACTTCCTCCTCCACAACAAAGTCACACAATGGATTATTAATATATTTTAGACTTATACTAATGTCAAAAAAATTAACATAATCTACGTGCAAATTATCTCTATGGAGTCTAAATTCTATCAAATGGATCATTCACATACTTTTGGTGTCTCTCCTATGTACCTCTTTTAGGTGGTTACACTCTATACTTAGCTTTAATAGCCTACAAACAATTAGAAACAATAATCTATATTTCCATGAATATGGACCATGTATCCAATCCTTCTAACTTCCTTCCCATAATCCTCAAATTGGTGATCTCGATATTCTTTTATTTACGCACTTTCTCTCCTCTCGCCTCATAGGGTTTCCTTTGATGGGATGTATCCTTCTAGATGCATCCTAATTTTTGGAATTTAAATTGAGATCTTAATGATTTAAACTACCTAAGCCTAAATACTTGTAGGTATAGGCCAAAAAATTATTTTAGTTGAGATTATTTGACATCTACATCTAATCATCTACCTTGTTAGGTTCTATCTATCACCTTCTTAACATGTCCTGTCATTTATACATAATGTTTCATGTAATCCTTTGTCACACCTCTTATCCATTCTCCCACACACTCATGGTATCAAGATACACATTCCTCTCATCTCTCTCATACTATTTCATTTCTAACATTCTCAAAAAATTTACGTTCCTCCCCCACAATTGATACCATTGAAAAATCCCTTCCCTCATCTTTTTGAATTTTATTCATCTTATCCTTCTTTAGAAAGTTTCCTTCACACTCCTCACATGCCTCCATTCATCCACTTTGTGCCAAAATACCTCCATATTCTTCTATGAAACATTCTCCCGTGTGCATCTTCTTCCCTTCTCTTTTGTAAACCTCTCCCTTCCTCACTCTAATCCCCAAAATTCAAAATTATGTGCACTATTACACACATTATTCTACTATGCACTCTACATGCATTTCTCTCTCTTCCTCACCATCTGTTGGAATGTAGACACAAAACCATGAACTTTGGGTAATTATCTAGTCCTGATTACATACTACTATTCATATGATTCCTAAGTAAGAAAATTATTAAAAAACCCATGTCCTTGGCTATATTTGCTTTCTTTCTCTTACTAATTTTGGTTTTACACTCTTTTAGCTTAGTATGTATTTCCACACCTTTGCATTTCTCATCTTGGACACTAGTGCCCGGTTAGTAAGCAAGCGTCGGGTGCCCTGCCCTCTAACACCACCGACCTCTTTGTACTTTGTTCACATCTTTTGGGTCATTTCTATCCGTTTGAGCATCTTATATTTTTGGTAGCCAACCTTTTCAAGGTTAATTATGAAATTCAAGGAAGGGAATCATATAAATATAAAGCTATATGATTATAATAAAGGACCAAGCACTAAGCATTAGCTATCACCACCTAAGGTTGCATCTAAATGCTATTCAAGAGCATTTAAACATAAATTCAAGGGAAAGGGATTGTATTATTATGCATACAATTCATAGGAGGGAAAGTTCATTCTATTTCATGCACACATCTACTTACATCTTCTACATCTAGCTATTTTATCGCTATAAAGTGAAACACGTAAAAGAGCCATCTAGGGAACAATTCCGTTCCCACACACACACACACACACACACACACACCTATAACTACATTAGGTCATAAATGTAGTGAAACAATCAATTGTAAGTTCACTCATTTGACAACTAAGGATAGTTTGACCCCTCATTTGCATTCTTTTATTTTTGGGATTTGATGCACTCTTGAGGGTTTTATAGGTCATTCTTTCATTGTAGGTTATCAATGACCTTAGTGATCATTGTGAAAAATACTAGAGACAAGAAGTGAAGAAAATTGAATATCCCATAACCCTACGAAGGATGTTTTCGAGGGTTTGATAATTCTCATGCACCCAGAGTAGATATGTGGTACCCACAGTGCCCTTGACCCATTCCAAGCACCCCAGTTTAGGGAATCTTTAACTCGCACATTTTTATGAGGTTTTGTGTGACACTTCTCCCTCTTTGTTCATTAGGTCAACACTTTGGCATAGTATAGATTTGGTTGCGAATCAACTAAGTCATTTTATCTCCTCTTTGCACTTAGGGTTTGAGTCTTAATTTCTTATTTGCTTGGGTCTAATTCTGCACTAAATTGTTTATTCATTTACTACTACATTGTAATCAGATTAAGGCATATATCTATTCAATATTTACTTAATCATTTGGTGAACTTGGTGATCCCAACCCTTCCTTTTGAGTATGGCTTCCCCTTATCACATCATGGATCAATCTTCATATCCTACTTTTACTCCTACTAATGTTTCGAGCATGGTTACTTTTGCTGCTAATTTCATGCAATTTCGTACTCAACATCCTCCTTGATTTCTTATGCCTATGGCTTATCCTACCATCAATATAGTAACTACTCACCACACTTGTCCTCTTGTGGCTCCGCCTGTTTCTATTCTACCACCTATTTCTTCTATGATTCCTTCTACTACCTCTAAAGGCTATGATATCATTGAACAACTTAAGAATACACTAGCCAAGATATCTCTCTATTACTTATTACACAATGTGCCTAAATGTCGTCATACATTAGAGGAAACCCTTTTTTATATTCACATTGAGAGTGATAATTCATTAGTAGCATTCACACACCTCATTCAATCTCTCAAAATCTTCAACATGTTATATCATTCACTGATGAGGAAATATCACCATCTACTATTGACAATCCATGTGTGCATTTTCTTATTACTGCTATCATTGACACCTTCGTATCAAGCGTATTTACTTATTGACAATGTATCTATTGTTAATTATGTGCCTATTCTATTTTAAAGAACATCCGCATCAAACAGACACTAATTGCTAAGAATTCCACTCTTATTTGTGGATATGATTCAACTACTCGCACATGCTTGGGTACTATTACATTACCTATACAAGTTGGGCCTAAGATTTTCCCCACACCATTCTTCATTATTGATACCTCATTTTAGTTCAATATTTTGCTCGATAAACCTTGAATTCATGACATGTGTGCAGTTCCATCTAATGTTCATCAATGTGTCAAATTTTTACATTATGGCTATGAACATACCATTTCTCTAGACTACCCGATCCATTCAAATTCTATTGCATAGACCTCTACATCGCTATGCTTATTCCGCCATCACATCCTATTCCATATAACAACATTGATACATATGATGTTGGTCAATCTAGCACTTCATAGTCTTCTTCTACCAATCTTAGCACTTCAAATATCTCCACTCATACTACTGATATCATTTCACCCACTGTGTCTACTCCAAAGAAATACTACTAGTCCACTTTTCGATGCTCCTCTTTCTCCTACTTCGTATACCTCCAACCAACATCCTTGATACTTCTATCCAACATGAAAATGTCACCACTAATGATTTTGATGATGAGGTTGATACTATTGAACTTATTGATGACAAATTGTGCAATCTTAATTTCACTCCTATTGATATTGATGCTTCCTATTTTAGTGAAACTTTTGTTGTTGATGGCTCGTGAATAGAAATTCAAAACCCCTCCTTCTACTAATGCTATGGTACTTTATCGGGGATTTTTCAATATGTTGAAGGTTGTTCCACCTTCTCATGAGTAATATAAGTTCGTACAACTTCCTTTCACATGCACACTTCTCATCAATAACTCTTATTGGCATCATATTCTTTTAAATTGTACTTGTTATGATAGTATTTTCACATATGAAAAATTGACTAGGATTGGATTAACACCTTTGAATGATATCCTTCCGCCACCTCAATGACCTCATCTCTATCATGGATGTGTTCACATTATGACCACCTATGGTCTTCATGTTTTCCATTTAACTATCCTCATTTCACATACCCCATGTGTTTCTCCACTGATGTTTGGGAAATATTGGTTTGATTATATTGGGGGAACTTTAGACTCTAGTCACACTTATATGACTTTTCCTCGGTTGTTAAGTAATGTTACTATTAGTAGTGATTCATCTCCCATCCATTCACAAAATATCACTCATTGGTATGCACATGGGTGTCTGCTAACACCTTTCACCGATAAAGAGTACGAAATGACCATGTACACCTTACATTGTAATGGCTCCTTATATGATCCACCTCATACTATTGCTTATCAAGTCTCCAACACATCTCCAGTTGGATTCAATCAGGACAATAATGATCTTTTAAAAAATGTCACTTAATCTCTCTCATTATCACACACTTGGGGGCATCACATCATATCTTTCTCCCCCTTATAGTATCATCAAGAGTCATATATTCCCATAATTTCACATCTAATATTGTTAGTGTAGGTTATTATTTATCCTTTTATTTATTTATCAGGATAATTCTTACACTTGTGTTAGCCCTACACTTGTTGGGTTAGCTTGCTTAGGTGTACTAGTTGTGTGGAGTTAGCTTACTAGTTGTGTTGAGTTATCTTCTCAGTTATGTGGAGTTAGCTTACTAGTATTTTGGAGTTAACTACCAGTATCAATTAGTGGGAGTTCTTCACCATTGATTTAGGTAGTAGTTGCACTTCCCTCCTCCTATATGTACATATTTTTTATTGAGTAATTCAAGTCATTTTATTGTAATGTATTGAGCATTATGGATTATGATGGATTTCCATATATGGTATTTTAGCTCTTCTGTTTTACAAATCTAATGTGGTGTGCTATTATCATCTAAGATCATGGCTTGGAACAATCTTCTTATTGTTCCTTTCATGGTATCAGAGCAATAGATGATGTAGACATCCATCTGTAAGTTTTTCTTTGTAAGCAAGGGTTTATTATTTTCATGTATTTGGAATTTGTTAGCAATTTTCTGCAACATGCATTTTTATGCAAAACAGAGTGCGACATTGGATTTGGAAGGTGCCAAAACCCTAGAATCGACTATAAACTCGACCATGTTTTGAGACAGTCAAATCTAGATGCAGATATGTACCCTCTGGGTGCATTCTTTTATCCATTAGATATAAGCATGTACCTTCTAGATGCATTCTTTTACCCTCTGGATATTTCTATTTTGGATGTAGTCTTTTATCCACTAGACGTAGATTTGTACCCTCTGGGTGCATTATTTTATCCATTGGATATAAGCGTGTACCTTCGGATGCATTCTTTTACCCTCTGGATATTTCAGTTTTGGATGCGATTTCAAATGTAAAAACATTGTTACTCATTATAATATTTACATGCACTCAATTATAAAGTGCCAAATTCGGGAGGGTGTTGTGATCACTTGTGGATGTAATTTTGGTTGAGCTCGACATCCTAAACTTTTGGGTATTGCATTCTTGTATCTATGGGTGTATACATTTATATCTCTCTTGTTTGTTGAGATATTTTGGATCTGTATTTTTGACATTTTTTAGCATGTTGACAGTCTCTCTTATGGGGGAGCTATTCTGGTGGATCCAGTGTTAGTTTTTCAATGTTTGAGTAGTTTATTTTGACAACTCATATAGATCTGTGGTGTCACTCTACCCATTCTGTAGTATGGGAGGGTGTGGTGTTGATACTGCTTCTTCAGGTTTCGTGTCCTTGCCTTGTTACCTTGGCTTTTCTTGGATCATGGCACTCCTATTTATTTGGATCTCATGTCCTGCATCTTGTTTCCTTGGTTGTTCTTGGATCGTGGCACACCTATTTGTAGTAGTTGATCAAATTATGTTTGGTGTTTTTTTTTCACTTTCAACATCACTCCATTGATAGTCTCCTTACATGGAGCTATTCTAGTGAAGCCCAGTGTCAGTTATTTTTGAGTTATATGATCGAGTAGTGGATTCAGATCACAGTGCGCACCACACTTCTTCAACATTATACAAGTTTTTAGAGCCATGCTTCTGAGGATATTTTATAGCGGGATTTTTCCCTCTCTACTTTGTTATTACTAGTTTTAGGTACCTTACGGTGTCCAATTTTCCCAATTGTTGTATATGGGTACCTCGTCAAACCTTGTTGCACGGGGCCCACCTTATTTTTTTCCCACCTAAACTATGCTTATGGGAGGGTGTTAGTGCAGGTTATTATTTATCCTTTTATTTATTTATTAGGATAATTCTTACACTTGTGTTAGCCCTACACTTATTGGGTTAGCTTGCTTAGGTGTACTAGTTGTGTGGAGTTAGCTTACTAGTTTTGTTGAGTTAGCTTCTCAGTTATGTGGAGTTAGCTTACTAGTATTTTGAAGTTAACTTAACTACTAGTATCAGTTAGTGGGAGTTCTTCACCACTGATTTAGGTAGTAGTTGCACTTCTCTCCTCCTATATGTACATCTTTCTTATTGAGTAATTCAAGTCATTTTATTGTAATGTATTGAGCATTATGGATTATGATGGATTTCCATATATGGTATTTTAGCTCTTTTGTTTTACAAATCTAATGTGGTGTGCTATTATCATCTGAGATCACGGCTTGGAACAATCTTCTTCTCGTTCATTTCAAATATCTCACATACAACATACACATCTTGATACATTAGTATCATAATTTCCTAATGACGTACTCTAGTGCTTTGGTTCACACTTGACTATTAAGGGCATTATATACACATGAACCTCACACATTACACATTACACACTACACTACATACTATGAATTACACACCACACACTTGAATTTTTCACACATTCACCTCTTTTGACACAACATCTACTCTATGCATTCACGACATGTATTTCTCATATCTACTTCTACACGATGCATTCACTACCCTATGAAAAACTCTAAATTCCGCTATCCATACTTGATCGTATAGGGTATACATCTAAAAGGACCTCACCACACTCAATCTTTCAATCACTCGTTTACTTACAGCCTTACACTTTATTCTTTGTGCTTTAACGATGACATCTTTCTATTACAAACAATTCCAACAATTTCCCGATGGTGCACTCTTATTCTACGGTTCATTCTTGACTATTGAGGGGGCATGTATAAATGAACCACATCTCATGCATACACATCCACTTAGGGGAACATTTCTCCTATCATTAAATTTGCATTCCATTCCTCTCATCCACAACATATTTCATATCTTGGTTGTATTTAGTCTTGCTTACATTTACTTGTTACATGCACACTTTATTACACATGCTAGATAAATATCTTAGATGTGATTATATTTTTCCATACACACATGCACATTCACTTGATTTCTAGTTTTAATTACAGATTCTACAAATTGATACACACATCATGGATGCTTGGGTAAATACCTATTACCAAAGTCCCATAGAGGGTCTTGAGGGCATCCAATTTCGTACACATCATAGGTGTTATTGTTTCATTTTTCATAGCACATTACTATTGTATTTTACACATTTTGACATACTTTTTATCTTTCTAACATGCTAACGGGTTCTTTATGTGCAAAATCTATCTTGCAAGTCTATTTTCTTTCATGGTTGTTTGTTCCATTACTTGTCATTATTTTCCACTATTCCCTTTTGTCTTGTGTGCACACTTGTATGTTTTTTCCTAATCAGCTTTGATTATCTTGCGACATCATGATTGATGTACTATGTTTGAAACCTATTTTTTTTGGTCTACATTGTCTTCTTATGTATTGTCTTCTTGCATTTTACGTTACACATTGTATTCTTGTCTGCTAGATTACATTTTACATATGTTTTTGTCTTTCTTATACTAACACTTCTTTCCTAGCCACTTTTTTGTGTGTGCCTTGGTTTTTACCAAGCACACTCCCTCCCCCTGCAGGGCATTAATTTTAACACATCGATCAGTCCTCTTTTGGGCCAAATTATCCGAACGACATCACATGCACCAAAAATGAGGGGGAATCATTTGGGTGAATCATTCTCCCCATAAAATAGTCTATAGTCATCAAACAACACAGTTCAGTACTGATACAACAAGTCATCAGTATTAGACAAGGATCAAAATTTGACTTGGGTCCTTATCACAACATAGACACTAGCACCTAGACCAGACGAGTAGCACCCAAACGCCCTAACCCTTCATGGACACCTATGAATAGGGTAATTTACACAACATTCTTTAGTGAAACATAATCTCCAACACTTCATACAGTGGATTTTATAGGGCATACATTCCTTAGCACTCAGCATACATACTTTACACAACATTTTCTACTTTTGCATTGGATCAAAATTGGTCAAACCATATCATATTTTTATGCACCATATGCAGTGGTGTTCCATACTTCATGAAGTAGTTAAATTTTGGAGGATGACACCATAACTTTCTCCCTACACTTCTTCCAGTTCTTGGCATGAGATTGCCAAAAGGCTCGTAGTTGACGTAATTGGCGTGACATCACCCAAAAAACTCATTCTTTTACATCATATACAAGATC
Source organism: Taxus wallichiana var. yunnanensis (assembly GCA_018340775.1). Lineage (NCBI taxonomy): Eukaryota > Viridiplantae > Streptophyta > Pinopsida > Cupressales > Taxaceae > Taxus > Taxus wallichiana. Next base: position 472,117,132 of record CM031239.1, on the reverse strand, counting down.
CTTTCTACACTCTTTTATCATCTTGAATCAAGTGCTCATGTTCCTTTATCACATTTTTTTACATTCTTTCTTACATAATTTTACACATTTTGATCATATACACATGTATTTGACTACTTGTTTATTATTATTTTTTATAGGTCCATCCTTATGGGAAGTAGTAGTCAACATCATCCTACATAAAAAAACATAACCAAGATTAATCAAATCAACATTGACATCAAAAACATGTACAATTGTGACATCTACATATGCATTTCCACCTTTGGGTCATCATTCATCATCACTTTTTGCACTTTCTCCTCTGTAGTTTCCACACTTCACATTTTTATCACTCAATGTTTTCTTTTATCTCTTAGCACACTTTCACCATCAATTTACATGGTTATCAGCTACACATCTCTTATCTAATTTATGTTATCAAGCATTCACTCAAAAACATAATGTGGGGGAAAATTTAGACACCAAATCATACACTTTGGGTAATTATCTAGTCCTAATTACATACTACTATTCATATGATTCCTAAGTAAGAAAAGTACTAATTAACCCATGTCATTGGCCATCTTTCCTTTCTTTCTATTGCCACTTTTGTCTTACACTCTTTCTAACTCAGTCTGTCTTTCCACACCTTAGAATTTCTCATCTTGTACAAGAACGCCCAAGCATGATGCCAACACTAGGTGCCCCCGTCCCCTATGAGCTCGCCTTTGACCTCTTTTACGTTGTCCACATCTTTTGGGTCCTTTCTATCCATTTGAGCATCTTATCTTTTGGTATTCAACATTTTTGTGGTTAATTTCAAAAATCAAGTAAGGGAATCATATAAATATAAAGTTATGTGATCATAGTAAAGGACCAAGCACTAAGCATTAGCAATAACCACATAATGTTGCTTCAAAAGGATATTCAAAAGCATTCAAGCATTGATTCTAGCATCAATTCAAGGGTAAGGGACTGCATTCTTCTCGCATACACTTCATAGGGGGGAGTTCATTGTATTCCATGCATATATCTACTTACATATTCTACATCTAGTTATTTTCTTACTATCAAGTGTGTCACACAAAATAGCTACTTAGGGAACAATTACGCACATAAAAACCTAAAACTACATTGGGTCTGAAATGTAGTGCAACGCTAAGTGGTAAGTTCACTAATTTGACATCCGAGGAAATTATGACCCCTCATTTGCATTCTTTTCTTTTTGAGATTTGATGCACTGTTGAGGGTTTTAAAGGTCATTCTTTCATCACAAAGTTATCAACGAACTTGATGATCATTGTGTGATCTACTAATGAAAATAAGTGAAGGAAAACAAATATCCCATGACCCTGCGAAGGAGGTTTCCTAAGAGTTTGAGTAGTCACATGTGCCTAGAGAAGATCTATGGTGCCCATAAGTTCCCCCGACTCATTCCAGGTGCCCCATTCCGAAAACATCTTCAGCTCACACATTTTTCTAAAGTTTTATGTGACACTTATCCCTCTGTTCATCGGGTTAGCATTTCGACACAATCCAAATTTGGTTACAAATTAGCTAAGTCATTTTATCTCCTCTCTCGCACTTAGGGTTTTAGTCTTAATTTCCTATTTTCTTGGGTCTAATTTTGCACTTAATTGTTTATTCATTTAATTTTACATTGCAATCATATTTAGGCATCTACCTATTCGATAATTTCTTAATCGTGGACAAATCCTATACACACTTTCACATAATCACATACAAACTCTTTCGTGTATCCTCTCTACATTCCATATGCCTTCTATCCTCATGCATACCCATACTTAGGTAAAATTTTTGTAATATTTCCTTGAACCTAGGGTGCTCTTGAATCACTAAGGATTCATTTTTTTACTTATTCTATAAAGTAAAAGATACAAAACCCAACATTATCCAATTCCTTAGACCATTTAAAAAAAAAATAATCTACTAAAATTATGATTATACATATGTTATTTTCCTAGATCAAGCACGAGATAAAACTGAATTATCAAGTGCATAATGATGGGGTGAGGGTTCAATCAAGGGCTCTATGTTGTATCATTTTTTTGTATATTTGAGTCTTGTCATTTTTTTGGTAGAACTACATGTGCTTCATACCTCTTTGGAATAGTGGTATTTATGTTAAGTCTTACAAAACATTGGGGGTGTGGTGATGCATTCTATCTAATTGATCATGTTATCCCTTTTTTAGGGTCTTAAGAAATGAGAAGGTATATTTCAATACATGACGATTATTGCACAAAACTGAAAATAGAAATCATACCTCTAGATAGAAAAACCATTTCCCATGTTAATCCATATGCAATGAGGACAACACTAAAGGACACATTTTTATCATAGGGGCATATTTAAAATAAACCTATCCAAAATTTCATGAATAAGTCTTGCAAATAGTTTTGGGTCTAGATATTTTATAGACATCTTACAAAAACACTAAATATTTTAGTATATTGTAATCACTATGCTACATCAATTGCCCATGGCATAATGTTTATCTTCTTTAACCTTAAACCATAAGTTTAATTTCACATATTTTTGTAGGAAAATAAAGTTGGAACATATATGAGTACCTTGATTTAGGACTATTTGGATTCATCACTCCAGTTTTCAATTATCATTATTGTACATTATATTTAATGATGGAGATAAACTAATTGTTTTATAGCTGCCAATTTTTAACTATTTGATATACTCATTATTATCACCTTCAAAACTTCCTATAGTGCCTTCATAACCTATTTACATCACCTCCACACATTTTCCAAGTATTTTCACTACCTCCATCATCTCTTCTCTCCTTACCATTAAGATATACTATTTTGGGTGATATAATTAAATCTACTAAATTCCCTCTCTATCCAACTATATCGTCCATGGTTGATGTTTTTATCTTAAACATTTTGTGGATTTAGGCAATTTTATTTGTAAAATTCTTCTTTTGAGCCCCTTTGATAACTTTTTTGTCATCCGGCCCTTATTTTTTCTGATCTCCCAACTCGAAGTCGGTTAAGTATGGAATCAAATGCGGAAAGAGTCTAGGTGTTTCCCAAGCACTCCTCCTACAAAAGAAAGGAAGAATCCTCCCAAAAATATCACAAAAATGCCACATGACTTTTGGGCATATGTTTGGAATCCATTTTCATAAAATACTCTCAAGCAAGTGTCCATTCTCCATGTGTTCGGAAAGGATTATCACTAACTCCCATGACGATTGGATGAATTTAAAGTGAATTACAAATATCTCGGCAGTGGTTGGGGATCTTGACCAAGAATTGAAGGAACATTAAACACCACCGATAGAAATCCTATTTCAAATACATCAGAAGAAGAGCCAAAAAGGATATAAATGGGGCATCTAATTCTAAAAGAAGCAGTTTTGGGGAGAGAGAAGAAAGGGAACATGGGATTATAATAGCGTTGGAAGATTTAGTTTTATATTAGCAAATCCTTAGATAGAATTATTTAAATGGAAATTGTAATCTATGCCATTTGGGACTTATATATTATTTTTGATATAAATTAAAGTTCTAGTTCATGCACTTTTGCTTTTATATTCGAGTTGTTTATCTTTCGCAAGTAATTATGGATAATTTATGCAACCCATCATGTTATAAGCCCTTGGGGTTTAACTTATCTTTTATTTGCATCTCACAAATGTTCCATCTCCTCGATCTAATTAAACTAAGGTGTTTCTAAATAGGTGGATCATGTTATATGCTCTTCAAAATATTATAGGCAACTTACTAGAAATCTCTCCATTTCTTCATATCTATCTTGGCGTATCACCTTAGTTAGTTTCCTAGTTTTCTTTAGTTTTCCCTAAAAATATCTCACATTGAAGAGAAGATCCAAATTCTTTAAAATATTGAGATCACCTTAGGGCACACATCCCACTAACCTAAGGTTTCCTACGACTCTGACTGTTTGTCTGCTAAGGATCATCGTCAACCATTTTCTTGGCATGCCCAAAGTGGGACTCGAACCCACAATCACCTGATTAGAAGTCAAAAAATCTACTGGTCGTAGTAGTATTCAAGTGGTCTTCTTAAAATATTATGAGACAATTGAAAACAAGGGAAAGATCAAGAGTGAAAGGAGTGTTTGAATAATTATAACTATCTCCACCATGCAACAGAAGAGATCAATGAGATCTAGAGATCCTTGTCTCCCCTTAATCAAACACTCTCGACACCTCCGCCAGGTAGACCCTTCACACAATTGACTAGAACTTTGAGACCCATTTTAATGGCTCACCTTCAACCCCAACCTCCAAGGAAAATTACTCATGGGACCAAGGAAGCCCGCTTATTCTGCCCATACCCCCAATGATATGGAATCCTATCCCAACTAATGCACTAAAGGAACTACCCAAACTCCATCGGGAGGACTTCAAGACTCTGAGGAGAACCTCCAAGATGTGACAAATATATATGCAAAGCACATTATACAAGAGAAAAATAAATCACTTTACGATTACTAGCTTCTTCCTTTAAAGGAAAAGCCTTGGATTGGTACCGGTCCTTAACTCCTAATACTATCACCACCTGGGACCAATTAGGAGAAGTGTTGGTGGCAAGGTTCAATAAAAAGGGAGATAGGTCATCACTCCTGCAACAACTGATTAACATTAGAAAGTGTCTGCAAGATTTAATGACATATTTTAACACTAGGTTCCATAAAACTTGGCAAAGAATCCTTGCCCTACTAAGGCCACCCGCAGGTATGGCTATTGTCTTTTATTTAAAATCCCTAAACTTAGATATTTTAGTTATGATTTAATTGTTAGGAGGGGATTCCTTACAACAAACCTATAACATTTTTGTCCAAAGTGAGAATAACCTAATAAACATCGATAAACTTCCTCTTGGGCCCCCCTTTCCAATATACCCTAAAATAGTCCCCTTTCCACAACCACTAGCTCAGGCCCCTGCATCTTTATATAGTTACACACCTACTTATTCAGCTTCGGCTCCTACCACTGCATCCTCCCCATCTCCCAAAATAGAGGAAATGAAGAGTATTTTAAAAAACATTTCTAACAAGATAGTGAATCTCAAAAGAAACCAGGCTGCTTATCCTAGGAAAAATTATCAAAATTATCAAGGTAAAGACCCACTTATCCCTCTCAATACCAAAATACCTAGAGAATTCCTCCTATGCAAGAATCATCAAACCAATTAATTCTTGTACCTAGACCTCTCAGGACTATTCCACCCAAGAGTGGAAGAGAGATGGTACCCAAAAAAAACCATTTGGATGAAGACCCTAACGCATGGTGCTTCCATGCAATAATTCTCATATGCAAAGGATTTCCCCAAGGTAATTTGTAATAGAAGGTGGTCGAACAATGATCAAGAGAAGGTTATGATATGAATGCTTCTAGGCCCGACCAATCCACAAGAGCTCAAAATACCACTTTCATGATATAGATACAGGGGATGTCCCTAGAGAAAGAAGTGGAGATCACACTAGAGCACACTCTATTCTCTTGGATTGAAGGAGAGGAGTCCATATTTACAAATGAAGAATCCATTTCGAAGCTTGTACAATTTAACTACAAAACTCATTTTAAGAAGAGGATCATAGAGGTAGACACCCTTATTCCAAATCTAAGCGGTAAGACACATAAAGAATCATCAAAAGTGATAAATGCATCACCACCAGTCAAGATCAAGGACTTTTCAAAAGAAAGTATCAAGATTCAGGAAGTCCACCAATCCACTGGAGAAGGGGTGAAATTCCCATCATCTTCTAAATCATTACCACCTAGACCAATTGATGTAGGCCAAAAATTAAGAAAGCCCCAACTAATGCTTCTTTATGGGACATTCTAAGCATCCCAGAGCAAAGGGAGCTGCTATAAGAGGTGCTCAAACCAAATAATGGTTCAAACACCTCAGCCAAGGAAAAGGGAAGGAAACATTTTTCTCAAATCTCTCTGAAGTAGTACTATTGAATCAAAAGGGAGAGGTTAGTAAGAAAATGCCCAACCCCTTCTTTTTACTCTTATTATAGGTAAAAAATTGTTACACAATTCCATGATAGATTCAGTGCAAGCACTACCATCATGCCTAAAGAGATTGCAAATGAATTAGGGATTTCTTATGAACCTTTGAAGAAGGGGGTGATGCAAATAGATGGGAAATCAGTCTAAACCATCAGAGTTATCAAGGGGATCATGTTACAACTCTATTCCTACCCAAATATAACTGTTTGGCAAGATATCATGGTAATAGACGTTCCACCAGTCTTTTTCCTTTGACTCCTTCGTGATTTCACAACTAAAATTGGAGGCTATATGTCTCTTTATTTGTTCCATTTGATTTTGCAAATCAAATATGGATCCAAGATGAAGGTTGTGTCAGAACCCCTCTCCAAGGTACATTTAACCAACCAAGTGGCTTCCATTTTGAAGCTTCCCATGCTATGATCACCAGGTTAGAGGAATTATACAAGGAAGATGGGGAGCCCCAAAGCGGTAATCATCTATCCAACCTTCCCCGAAGATCCTTTTGGGAACTTTGATTCCACTGTTTAGGCACTTATGTCATTTTCAACGAGGATTCCATGATCCCCGAAGTAGCAAGAGAACATGATGAAAGGAAGGAAATTATACCGAGGATTCTAAAATATGGACCCTACATTATCCTCGAAGACAAAGTATGCTCGATGTCCCCTAGTAGAAGAAAGATACTCCCTGTCATTTCACTTCCACTTCTTCCGTACTCCAGTAATGAAGTAGAATACAAGGCCTTGGTGCATGGCTTGTCCATATCCCAAAAGGAAGGAATTTTGAAGATAAAGGTGTTTGGTGATTTGGAATCGGTTGTAATGCAGGTAAGAAATATTTTTGCCACAAAAAATCCTAGGATGAGATCCTACTGACACCAGGTGTGAGACCTCATAGATGATTTTAAAGATATTGATATTAGAGTAATTCCCATGACAAGAATGCAGAGCCCGATAGAATGGCCTTGATAGGATATTAGTTTGACCTAGTTTGGGATCTGATCATAAATAAAAGCACCATAAGGTTGATCATCTATCCCTCTATCCCTAACAATTTCAACCACTAGCAGGTATTTGACAACGATCGACATATCATCCACTTCCTCCAATAGTCTGATCAATTTGCACATCAAATCCAACCCAAAATCGAGGAAGCGTATGGGGATCAGATAATCCAACTCAAAATGAATAAGCTTCCAAAAGGGTTAATAACCCTTGAGAATATTTTTGACTCAAATGATGCTAGTTCTGACCAAAGGAAATTTATGGCAATAAAAGAAGATTATGTCAAACTAGAAATAACAAAAGAAAGAATACTAAATGTTGGAAAATCAGTGGCCCAAAAGGAGAAAGAAAGACTCATAGCCTTATGCCATAAGTATGATAGGGTAATGGTATGGACTTATGATAATCTACATGGCTATGACAAAGACATTATTCAACACACCATCAACCTTGAGGAAAGGACTAAGCCAGTGCGTCAAAAGAAAAGGCCCGTGAACCCAAAGATAGAATCCCTCATGGCTGAAGAATTGAGGAAGCTTCTAGAGGCTCATATAATATTCCCTATCAAACACATGATGTGGGTCTCAATATGGTCAATGTAAGAAAGAAGAATGGGGAAATTTGGCTTTGCGTAGATTTTAGAGATCTAAATAGGGCTTCCCTAAAGGATCACTACCCTTTACCCTCAATGGAAAAAATATTACAGACAGTCGTAGGATCCGAGATGTTTTCCTTGTTGGATGGTTTTTTAGGCTATAACCAAATATGGCTTGCTTGAAAGGAGTCAACATAAGACTACCTTCACGACTAAGTGGGGAAATTTTTCTTACACAAAGATGCCTTTTGGGCTCACCAATGCTGGGGATACCTTTCAAAGGGCCATGGATTCTATGTTTGGGGAATTAATAAACAAGGTGATCCTCATATACCTCGATGACCTCACGGTGTTCACTAGAACAGTGGAGGAGCATTTTGATGCTTTAGAAGCTATATTCAAAAGATGCCAAGAATTTGGGATCTCTTTAAACCCAAAAAATGTGTTTTCGAGATTACCCCAGGAAAACTCCTAGGACATATTGTGTCTAAGGAAGGAATCTCTATTGACCCTGAAAGAATCAAGGCCATCATGGAGCTTCCTTTTCTAGTAAATAGATAAAGTTGTTCAATCCTTCTTAGGAAAAATCAACTTTGTCAGAAAATTTATCTCGGAATTCACGGGGAAGATCCGCTCGATCACTCTCTTGCTAAGAAAGGATCTCGGTTTCAAATAAAGCGATGAATGGAACCAATCCTTTGGATTGGTAAAAGAGGCTATAGCATCGCCCGGTATTGCACAACCTTGACGTTGTGAAATACTTCATTATGTACATATATGGGGGAGAGCATAGCATAGCATCTGTACTAACCCAAAAGGGAGAATCAAAAGGAGAGGAGCATTTGGTTGCCTTCTTTTCAAAGACCCTTCATGACTACGAAACAAGGTAAAATTTCATGGAAAGACAGGCTTACACTATAGTGAAAGGTTTGAAGAAATTCAGGCACCTCGTCACTCACAACAAAATATGGATCATGGTGGCTCACTCTAGTGTCAAGGAGTATATTATGGAAGGTGAGATAACTAAGAAAAGAGCTAACTGGATTACCAATATCCTCAAATATGATATAGAAGTAAAACCCACAAAACTCGTGAGAGGTAGGGGCCTGTGTTAATACCTAACACAAGAACCTATTTCCTTGATTGACGATGGGTCCAGAAGATATAATGTATCCGTAGGAAGGTAATTCCAAAGGTTGGGTCTTAGACGGGGTTTGCTTCATGCAAACTGGGAAATATCCCAGCCATCTCCCCTTGAAAAAAGGAGATATTATAGGCAACAGGGGAGTAATTTTATCATCATTAAGGGCTTCCTGTTTAAAAGTAATTTTAATGGAATCCTACTCCGATGCCTAGAAAGTGGGGAAGCTACAAGAGTCTTGCAAGAATTACATCACGAGAAGTTCTAGAGGTCACTTTTCAGCCTAGACTATAGCCATAAAAATACGCAAACAGGGTATTTTTGGCCAAGTCTATTCACCAACAATCGGGTAGAAGTAAATAGATGCAAATCATGCTATCTTCATGTGGGCCTTCGAAGAAAGGAGACACTAACCCTTAATCCCATCCTAATAGAGGATCCCTTCACCCAATGGGGTCTGGACTTCATCGGAATGGTTAATCCAACTTCCAACATTAGCCATAAATGGATCCTCACGGCAACTGACTACTTCACCCGATGGGTAGAAGCGGTCCCCCTTAAAGAAGCCATGGAAAATGTGATCTTAGGTCTCTTACAAGATATAACTACATGCTTCAGACTCCCCTACACTTTCATATTGGATGACACTAAGGCCTTTGTGGGAATCAAAGTGTCTAATTTTACGGTAAGGCATAGAATCTACCTAAAGACATCTTCCAATTATTATCCATAGGGAAATGGTATGGCAGAATCCACCAATAAGAACTTAATTAGACTCATAAAGTGAATGGGGCATGAGCATAAGAGGTTATGGAATGAGCACATCAAGACCGCCTTATGGGTTGACCGAATTACCCCAAAGCAGCTCCCGAAGGATTCACCTTATGATATATTCTATTGTAAAAGCGCCATGATGCCGATTTCCCTGGGATCCCCACGTTACAAATATTAAAGCAAGTTGAGGTGGATGAAAATGGGGCAATGCAAGTGAGGCTTGCCAAGCTATTAGAGCTCCAAGAAAAGTGAGAGTCTACTCATGAGGCCATGATTAGGTGTCGGGAAGTGGTCAAGACTTGGTGTTATCGAAAGACGTCGAACCAAACTTCCGTGTCATAACTATGGTTCGAAATGGGACGCATGAGCTTACCAATCTAGGAAACATAGAAAATTTGACCCACTGTGGACGGGACCCTTTAGAATCAACGCGCATGCAAGTAGTACAACATGTTTGAGCTTGAAACAATGGAAGGTGACTCTTTAGCCATTCCGGTGAATGGAATTCATTTAAAGCCCTTTGTATAAATCCTTTTGTAAAGGGTTGTATTATATGTACAGTTTGCTTATGTTTCCTTCTTCGTTTGTTTTTCTCGTCAATAAGTGTCCCGGACATGTGTCATTTGTTCAAGTTCTTTGCCCCTTTTTGAAGTTTTAAGAGGACTATACTTCCTTGTTTTATCTCCAAATTAATGATCCATTGAATCTTTTATCATTTAAGAGAAAAGATTTTGAGGTAACGCAAGATCCCTCGAAAGACTTAAGTGCGACACTCAAATTCATTAATGAGAAAGGATGTGTTATGGGAGGTGACCCAACTTACGCATGAGCCATTACTCTTAATTGAGGAATGGCTATTTAAGATAGAGGAATGGATAATAAGGTCCATTCCAAATGATAGGGTTTCTAAATCGATTTATGAATATCACAAATGCCACATGTCTTTCGGGTGCAGGTTGGGAATCCATTTTCATAAAATACTCTCAAGCAAGCATCCATTCTCCACATGTTTGGAAAGGATTATCACTGACTCTAGTGGTGATGATTGGGTGAATTAAAAGCAAATTACAAATATCTCAACAGGTGGTTAGGATACTGACCAAGAAGTGAAGGATCATTAAACACCACCAACAGAAACCCTAGTTCAAATACATCGGAAGAAGAGCCACAAAAGGATATAAATGGGGCATCTGATTCTAAAAGAAGTAGTTTTGGGGAGAGAAAGAAAGGGAACAAGGGATTATAATAGCATTCGAAGGTTCAATTTTGTATTAGCCAAGCCTTAGCTAGACTTATTTAAATGGAATTTGTAATTTGTGCCATTTGGGCCTTATATATTATTTTCCATATAAATTAAAGTTCTAGTTTTGTGCACTTTGGCTTTTGTATTCTGAGTTGTTTTCTTTCGCAAGTAATTCTGGATAATTTATGCAATCCATCATGTTATAAGCCCTTGGGTTTTAACTTATCTTTTATCTACATCTATCAAGTGTTCCGTCTCCTCGGCTCTGATTAAACTAAGGTGTTGCTAAATAGGTGGATCATGCTATATGCTCTTCAAACTATTATAGGAAACTCACTAGAAATCTCTCCATTTCTTTAGATCTATCTCGGCTTATCACCTTAGTTAGTTTCCTAGTTTTCTTTAGTTTTCCCTAAACTTATCTCACATCAAAGAGAAGATCCAACTTCTTTAAAATCTGGAGGTCACCTTAGGGTGCATGTCCCACTAACCTAAGGTTTCCTATGACTCGAAGATTCATCCGGTAAGGATCATCGTCAACATTATCCTATGATTAGGTTTTTTTGTTTTCATTTCTCTACATTTTATCAAATAATATTATTTTATTTTTCTCACAAATATTCCCTTAGAGGGTAAGGGTTTTAGGCCTTAGTGGTACTTATACTTAGAGGTTACTTTGAAGAATTGGGTTATTATTATATACAAGAATAAAGGCTTTTACCAATGAGATCTACCAAGTCTTTGGAGACTCGAACTTTGCTCAAATTAGGTATACTACTTATCTATCTCTTGATCCACCCATAAAAACCTCTCAAGGTGTTATTAATCATGACTAGGGTTAATATGCCAAAAATGTATTTGCAATGGTAATTATCCCTATATATTATATTTCCTTTATGTTGGTATGTTTGATTATGTTTAATGAATGTTGTATTAGACTATTATAAAGTTGAGTACGTTTATCTAGTGCATTTTTATGACTATAAAACTTTCTTATAATACACTATATTGTATTACAACATGTTCTTAGTTGAGATTAAAAACTTTTATGAAGTTAGGTTCATCACGTCAATAAAATAATGAAATAAATTTAAAGTGTGGGATAATGACTCCTTCAGGCTCAATATCTAGAGGAAAGGATGGTTATTTCCTCTTGATCCCACTTGTAGCTAATCTAACCAACACTATAATCTACTACTAAGTATTCCTAATCTAATATTTCTAAGGAATCAAGGTTTAGAAAGATGAGATGAGGCACAAACCTGAGTGTGGATTCTCTGATTGAGATGGAGAATGAGAGGGAAAAATATAAAACCAAAATGGTAAAAACAATCCACATTCAACCCTATATTTTTTCAAACTTTGATTCTCTATATAAATGACACAAAGGACTAAAATATTTCAAATTTATCTCACACACATCATACCATAACATAATAGGAAGGAAAAAACACAATAACACAAGTTAAAGAGAAGAAACAAAGCCATAATAATAAGATGTCATTGATTAAAACATGCAAAATATATTACAAAAGTAATGGAGAAGGTATGGAGTGCGTCACATAAGACCAATAAATAATTTTTAACTCAAAATTCTTGGCCACACAAAAGGAAACATAGCCTACTTTTTCACGGATGACTAAAATTATACACATCCTTAAAATTTTTGGATTCTTAAAATTCCATGGATCCCTATAATTCCACAGATCCCTATAATTCCATAGAAACCTAAATTCCACGGATCCCTAAAAATCCATGTTACCATAAAACTATGTAGAATCTCACATTTATGTGAAACCCTAAAAATATTTAGAACACTAAAATTCCACACAACATTTGAAAATCCCGTAGAAAGAGGTAAAGTTGTGTGAAGATGAAAATAGTCATGCTATCCATATAAAAGAAAGAAATGTTGCGAAATAAAGAGGGTGACTTTAGGACCAAATTAGTGGTTGAAACATTAGGATGGGATTCTCGAGGGTTAGTTTTTTTATCATTGTGGCATTCAATTATTTGTAATAACATGGGTATATTTAAATGCTCATACCTTTTGATCCAGTCGCCAAATAAGACAAAATTGTACTTGACATAAAGGTATTGAGGATAAATACGTGTTAATAACAATTTTGGGTCATGATAAAGGGTATTTTTGGGCTCTAAAATGTTGAAAAATTAATCCTTGATGTTTTTAAAATTTGGGTTATATAAAAGTTAACGCTCATGTTGTTTCTACAAACTTGAATACTAATTGGTCGTTGGTACTTGAAGAAGTGAGTGGTCTTCTTGATTTTAGATTTACTCTTCCATGTCTTCTTTTTCTATAAATTTAACTCATTTTTAATGGAAAAATTCATCTATTGAATTCAAGGTTATGCTTTCCTTTAGTGTTTCTAATAATTCGAGTTCTAGAATTTTGCATTTGTGTTGTGTAATGCACTCAATATCTCTTCCATTACTTGTAATAGGTTTTGTATGATTTAATTAATGCTATTATTATTATTTTGGCTCTCTTTATTCTCTTTAACTTGTGTTATTATGTTCTTTCCTTCCTATTCTATTATGGTATGATGTATGTGAATTATGTTTTCATGATTTCCATTCTTTGTGTCATTTTGTAAATGATCAAATTTTGAAAAAATTAAAGAGTTGAATGTGGCTTGTTTATGCTATTTATATTTTTCATTTTTCCCTCTCATTATTTATTTTAGGAGAGAATCCACTTTTAGTTTGGTGCATCACCTCATCTTTCATTTAATATTTCATGTTTCTAAACCTTGGTTCTGTAAATCTCATATTAGGATTCATTATTAGTAGATTATAGTGACGATTAAATTAGATGTAGTGAAATGAAGTGGAAGGAACAAAAATTTCCCTTGGAGACAACACTTGAAGTATCCATTGTCCCACACTTTTAAGGTATTTCAATATTTCATTGAGGTCTTGAACCTAACTTTAACAAAGGGTGTAAATACAAGTGATAATTTTTTTGCACACTCGATATGACCAATTGAACCATCTATAGCTCATTTATGATCTACTACACTTAGATTGGTGATTTTTCAGTGGTAATTTTCCTTTGGATATAATGAACAACCCATATGACAACTCCTAACTTAAAATCTATTGGTTTGAAGTTAGGATTTGCCAAATGTTTTGTTTGTTTCCTTTAAAAGTAAATTACCACCAAAACACACACTAATATTAGTGTAGTAGATAAAAAATAAGATATATATGGATCAATTGTCTCTGATTTAACAAATATTAAATTTGTGAAATCCTAATCACAGAGTCATGTATGATAAATAAACACTAAAGTACGAGATCTCGATGCAAGCAATAAACTAGATAAAAATGAAACCATAGGTGTAAGAGAAAGGATAGAAGACTTAGTTGATATTTTCTTACTCCTGAAGTGTTTTAGACTGGAAGACTAATAAATAGGAGGATAATGATGCAACCACACACATAAAATCCTGGAACTTCTCGGATGAGATTGGAATAGGGTGCTTGTAATAGGACCGGGAAACCTAGGTGCTAACGACCTCTGCTAGGCACTGTGACCACGTAGGAGCTTAGAAACTAGTTTTCACTATGTCACACAAGTGTCACTAACCTTGCTATTGGTCACTTGTATGTCAATGGATGATTGTATAATTCACTATTAACTTGCAAAACAAATGATATCTTGTAAAACCAAAAAATACATCAAATCCTAAAAAAGAAAGATGCAAATGGGGAGTCATACTAACCCCGAAGGTCATCCAATAGAGTGAAATTATAGTAGAGTACTACACTACATCTCAGACTCTATGTAGTTCTTGTGTGTGTATGTGTGTAGAAATCATACCTTAGGTAGCCCTTGTGTAAGATGAACTTGATAACGAGTGATAATTAGATGTACCAATGTAAATAGATGCATGGATGGTAAAATTAACTTCCTCTCCTATGTGTGTATGCAAAAAAATAATTCTCTTGTCCCTTGAGTGAGTCTTAGATGGATGCCTTTGATGCTCTTAGAATTTCTCTAGATGCAACCTTAAGTGATGATAGTAGATGCTTAGAGCTCGGTTCCTTATTTTTCTCACATATCTTTATATTTATATGATTCCCTTAGTTGAATTTTGCAATTGATAAATGGAAGTATGACCCATAAGAAAATAAAATGCCCAAAAGTAAGATACAAAGAGGTCGGGTGTGCCCATAAGGGACACGGGTTCTGCCTGCGCTACTGACGTCTGGTTGGGCATTGGCATCCAAAGTCAATAAAGATAAAGAAATGAAGATCAAACTTGTGGGGTGTGTAAGACAAAATAGAAAATGAGAAACATAGACAAAAGGCCAAAGATATATCTCAATTGCTATTTTTCTCACTTATGAATCATATGAATACTAGTATGTGATTAAGACCTAAAAATGTACCCAAGTGTGTAATTTTATGTCTACATTTCCCCCACTTTATGTTGTTGAATGAAGACTCGATCATATAAAGTGGATAAGAGATGCGTACTAGATAACCATGTAGATAGTGATGTTAATAGCATGCCGATGAGACAAGAAAAATTGTGGAGTGCTAATAAATGAAGCGTGGAAGCTAAGGAAGAGAAGTGACCCTATGGGTGCAAAGTGTATGTATTGTACCATATTTTTTCTGTTGTTTCTATTGTGATTTTTGAAGGGATTATTCTTGTTTTGTATTAAGGAAGAAATTGAAAAATAAGAGCGAAAAAGTAGTCAAAATCATGTGTTATGAAAGCTTTGAAAAAGCATGTAAAAGTATGTAAAAATGTGTAAAAAGGAAAGTGTGCTCCTAATTCGTGAAGTGAAAAGGATAGAAAATGTCTGAATTTCTATAGAAGAGTGAGTTTTTCAAGTGATCTCATGCCAAGAACGGGTTTTTAGGTGATATCATGCCAAGAACAAGTTTTTAAAGGTGGTCTCATGCTAAGTGCAATTTTTTTAGGTGATCTCATGCCATGAAAGAAGAGTGTTGGGGAGAAAGGTCTAGTGTTATTATCCATCCTTGAATTCTTCCCAAAATTTATACACCACTGTATATGGTGTGATCCTTCTTTGTTCCATGCTTGTTCAAGTTTGATTCAAGGAAATAGAAAAAGGAGACAAAATGCATTTTGATTACTAGAGGACTATTCATGTACCGTAAAAACTGTTCTTTGAAATTTTGCCAATTATGCTTTGATATGAGAAAGTAAATGTAATTGCCCCCTTTTTATAAGCACCCAAGGAGGGTCAAGAGCACCTGGAAATCGTGTCTATATTTGAGTGCTAGTGTCATGCTAAATTGATGACCTAGGTCAAATTTTGGGCCATTTTTACAATTGTATATTTTTTTGTTCCTATAGTGTACTAAAACTCTTAGTTATTAAATGGGGTGTCTTATAAACCCAATGTATGCCCCTTCATTTGGGGTGCATGCAACGTCACTCGGTGGATGCGGCCCAAAGGAGAGGACCTAAAAATAATATGAAATTGTAGCCCTACAGAGAGGGGAATGTGCATAGTAGAAACCAAAGAACATGCAAACAAAGTGGCAATAAACACATGTTAGTAGAAAAAATGTGACAAAAATGTTATAAAAGATGATGTAAACAAGTAATAGTGAAGACAAAGTACACTTTGGGAAAAGTGGGTTTCAAAAATGGGACATCACTCAAAATGTCGCAAGACAATTAGGGCTAAAGTGGCCAAAAACATACAAACATTGAACAAAAAGACATGGGGACAAACAATGGAATACAATATAAGATAAGATAAAATAAAGTATCGAGATAACCATGGTGGTAAATAGTTCCTAAAAAAATGTTTCACATGAAGCCCCTATTAGCATGTTATAAAGACAAAAAGTATGTCAAAGCATGTATAAATCAATGGAAAAGAGTGTGCTACTAAGAATAGGAAGTAGTATAAAATGAAACAATAGCACCTATGATGTGTATGAATGTATATTCCCTAGGAGCCTCGGTGGGACCTGGTAAGAGTTACAAAGTGCAAACATCATTGCTTTGCATGTGAAGATCTGTAGATATTTTTCATTCACAACTAAAGACCAAGTGAGCACGCACGTATATATATATATATATATATATATATATATATATATATAATATAATGACATACAAAGTATTTGTCTAGGATGAAAACTAGGTGTATATGTAACCAATATAAGAAAACAAACATATGTGCAAGCAAGTTATGCAAAGTATGCTATGAATGAGTGAGATGGAATGACATGCAATGTGAATGTTATAGAGAGTAGTGTGCTTCTCGAGTGGATGTGGATGAGTATGAGATGAGGTTCATTTATAAAATACCCCTCAACAATCAATAATTAACCATAGAACAAGAGTTCATCATCGGGAAATGGTTTGAATTGTGTGTCCTAGAAAGATCAATAAAGCATAGAGTGTAGAGTGTAGAAGAGAATAATATGATGTGTGAGAATGGAATACGTAGTGTGAAATGTGTGGTGTGTGAAGTTCATGGATGTAGTATTCCCTCGAAAGTCAAGTGTGAACCTTATCACAAGAGTGCATCATAGGAAAATGATGATACAAAAGGTGTATCAATGTATGTAATGATACTAGAGAGAGACTAGATGTGAAGAAAAAAACATCATGATAGAAATAATAGACAACCTAGAATGTTAGGAGGGGGAGAGAATGAGCATGATACCCTGAAGTGTACGATGATGAGTAAGCTATCTAAAAAAAGTGAAGGAAAAGGGTCCTCCACCTAATGCTTGGAGATAAAGGTGTGTGACCATGCTTTGAGATCAATGATGTATGAGACAAATGATGTTTTGGTGAATGAGACCTATGTGCATGAGACGTAATAAGTTATGAGTACAAACATTAAGGAGACCGAGGAGGTGATATGCACCTATGAAAAGGAGACTGTGGAGGTGATGTGCACATATGTGAAGAAGACCAAGGAGGTTATGTGTACCTATGTGAAGGAGACCGAGAAGGTGATGTACAATAATGTGATGGATCCATTTGAGTGGTCAACCTAGGATGATGAGATGGAATAGTGGACTAATAATATTGAGTAGTTTGTGTGTGAATAGGAGAGATAGGATTAGATTTCTATTTAGATTTGAGAGGTCCCACATGGACATAGATGCTCTAGCGAGTGCAATGAAAACCTCAAGAGGAGGCTATGGCCATGGTGTGAATGGAAGAACACCTTTGATGGTGATAACTTTCTTGTTGTGAATGAAATTTAGACACAAGTGATTCATGGAAATGATAGCTTGAGAAATAAGGAGACAAGGAAGAACTAGGATCATGTCACACCCTTTGATTAAAGGTTCCATAACAAATGAAACAAAAATGGTAAGAAGCCCAACCTGTAACTAAAATATTGACGTAACCATAAGATTTGGGAACTAGATATGTAATATGAGAGAGAGGATAGTTGATAGTGACAAGAGGTGAAATAGATCACACACTCATATGAATGGATGGATTGATCATTGTATTGTTGATAACATGAGGTCTAATATAAGCCTTGATATGTAATGTATCAGAAGAGAATGTAGTATGATAATCATGATTAGATAATGCAATGAATGGTGGAGATGCATCAACATGAGAAACTAGGAAATCAAGAGCTCTCGGTGAAGAGTCAACAACTTGTCACGTAATGCTTAGGAGTTGATCATTAAAGATGTTTAGATTTTTATTTTCATTGACCAACATAGATGTCAAAGGCTCAGGGATCTCAATTTAATTATTGTCGGTGAGATCTTGAATAAGATGTTTAAGTTTGAAGCATCGATCAGTAGAATTCCAAACACATTGATGATAGTCGCATATAAATTTTTCATTATAATTGCGTCGTTTAGGGCAAGATGGATCCAGATTAAGTGGAGGAGGAAGTGTAATAAGATTTCTCTCAATAAGTTATGGCAATATAATATGTAGAACACAAGGAAATTTTGTGAATGTACACTTTGGAGGTTTCCATTGAAGCTTTCCAGGGAGTGGAGACGACACTACCAATAGATTTTTCTTTAATGGGCTTGGTAGATTGTTTAAAAGTAGAATTTTTTTGAAACTGATTAGAAGATGAAGCCTAATCATGATATTTAAGCTTTCCCATAGATAATAGTTTTCTTTCGCGTAACTTAATAGTATGGCATAACTGATCAAATGAGGGAGATGTCTCAAATGTAACACTCTCATAAAAATGTGGTAAGATGATTTGGATAAATAGATCTTGAAGTTCAGAGTACCATAGTACATTAGACATCTTAGCTATGTTGATCTTATATTGTAACACATAATTTTCTAGATTCTCATTAGATACTTGTATTATTTTGGCAAGTTGAGCATAGTATATTTTAGAAATGATATTGTTTGAAAAATAAGTGAGAAAATCATCGATAAATATGTAAATTATGTTACCAAATGGACAAGTACATCGTAGAACTACTACATAACATAATCTTGGGGACTTCTAGGAAAGATATTTACTAGTAAAGTATGATCATCCACATAATCTACACATGCCACATGAAATTCTTGGAGATGCTCTTGAGGGTTACCATGGCCATTGAAGGTGGGTAGATTAGGAGTAAATAAGTTTTAAGGAAGTGCATAGGTGGAAATGGAGGGTGAAAAATGAGTATGAAGGAGTAAGGTGGAATCAAGAGATGGATATGCATGAGAATTAGCCTATTAAAGTCGACAGATTTGAACTTAGAGATCCTGATAGAGAGAGACTAAGTCTTGAGTGCCAACAAAAGAGACTGATCACATGTTGGAAATAAGAGGTGGAGTGAAGTGGTTGGTGGGGGTAGGAACAAATACGGGAACAATAGAAGTAGGTGGAAGGGTGGAATTAGGGGGTTGAGTAGTAATAGGCATAGAAGTGGGAATGGATGTAGGAACATTAAGCTCAACAAGATTGGTGGCCTCCTCACAAGAAATGAATAAGAGAAAATCTAGATCTCAAGGATGTTCATAAATATGATCATTGATATCTTGAAGGAGGGCTTCAGCAAATGTTCCATAAGATTGAGCCATGATAAAAATATGACAAAATACCTAGAATTAAGGTTGGGTTTGAGCGATGGGTTCACCAAATGATTTAACAAATATTGAATTTGTGAAATCCTAATTGATTAGTCATGTATGATAAATACACACTAAAGTACATATCGATACAAGAAATAAGTTAGATAAAAATGAAACCCTAGGATAAAAAGAGATGATAGATTACTTAGCTGATATTCTCTTACTCCCAAAGTGTTTTGGAGTGGAAGATTGATGAACTGTGAGGAGACGAGTGTCACAACCACACACGAGAAAATCCTCGGAACTAAGCCTAGACTAGGGTTCTTGGTATAGGACTAGGGCACCTAGGAGAGAGGGACCTCTGCTGGTCACTTATGATAATGTAGGAGCTCATAAAATAGTTTTTCTATGTCACAAAAGTGTCGCTAACCTTCATTATTGGTCGCATGTATGTTCTGCTAGATGGTTGTGGAATTCACCTGTAACCTACAAAATAAATGATATACTTGAAAAACCCCAAACTACATCAAATCATAAAAATAAAATATGCAAATGGGGAGTTAGATTGACCCCAAAGGCCACCCAACAGAGTGAACTTACAACTGAGCACTACATTACATCTCAGACTCCATGTAGTTCTTGTTTGTGTGTGTAGAAATCATGCCCTAGCTAGCTATTGTTCAAGATGAACTTGATAGTGAGAGATAGTTATATGTACAAATGTAAAAATATGTGTGGATGGAAAAATTTACTTCCCCTCCTATATGAGTATGTAAAAATCGCAGTCTCTTGTCCCTTGAGTGAGTGATAGATGGATTCCTTTAATGCTCTTAGAATGCCTTTGGATGTAACCTTAGGTGATGATAGTAGATGCTTAGAGCTTGGTCCTTTATTTTGGTCACATAGCTTTATATTTATATGATTCTCTTGGTTGAATTTCACAATTGAAAATTGGAATGCCGACCATAAGAAAATAAGATTCCTAAAAGATAAAACATGCCAAAAAGAGGCAAGTAAGATACAAAGAGGTCGGGAGCACCTAAAGGGGATGAGGGCACCTAGGCGCTGGTGTCTAGAGTTCATAAAGATAAATCAATGAAGATCGGACTACACTGTGGGGTATGTAAGACCAAATAGAAATAAAAGGAAAAAGATAGATTTCAATTGCTAGTTTTCTCACTTAGGAATCATATGAATAGTAGTATGTGACTAGGACCTAGAAATGTACCCAAGGGCATGATTTTGTGTCTATAGTATCATGTGGTATGTGAAATAATATTATCACTTAATATTGCACCCTTTTCTAAAGTTAGGCTCAATACCTTGAAGTGAAACATTGAAGGACCCCCATAGTGTGGGATAATGGATCATTCAAGATCACTCTCCAAGGAAATTGTTTGTTCCTTCCATTGTATTCCACTACAAATAATCTAACCAACACTATAATTTATTGCTAATTATTCCTAATATAAGGTTTCTAAGGAACTAGGGTTCAAAAGTATGAAATACTGAATGAAAGATGACATGATGCACTTTGAAGGAAAGTGCATTTTCTCCCTAAGATGAATAATAAGAGGGAAAATGTAAAAATTAAAGGGAAGAAACAAGACATATTCAATTTGGTTATTTTATCATACTTTGATTCTCTAGATAAATGACACAAAGGATGGAAATAATGCAAATATAGCACACAAAGATCATACCATAGTAGAATAGTAAGGAAAGAACACAATAAAACAAGTTAAAGAGAAAAATAGATCCACAATAACAATATATCATTGATTAAAACATGAAATATATATTAAAATAATGGAGGAGGCATAAATTGCATTACAAAAGGCCAATACAAAGTTTTGTAACTCAAAATACTTGGCCACACAAAATGGTAGCATAACCTTGGATTTAGGAGACAATATTTTTCATTAAAATTGAGTTATATTTGAAGAAGAAGAGAAATAGGAGTAAATGTGAATTCAAGAAGACCACCCACTTCTTCAACCACTAAGGACTAATTAGCATTCAAGTAAGAAGACATAACATAGGAAATAGAGATGTTTGTATAATCCAAATTTAAAAAACAGCCATGGGTTTTTTTTTCACTTTTTGAAACAAAATACTCTTTATGATGAAAGAAAACTACTATTAATGTGTGTTTCTCCTCAAGACCTTTCTGAAGTTACCATTTTTTTATTTGGTGACTTGGATTAAAATATATGAGAATATACCCCATGTCATTTTACATAGTTGACGGTGAACCAGAGGATCCTCATTGAGAAATGCCGATCTACGATCTTCCTAGAATCTATCACAGTCAAATGTATTGCATAGAGAAGATTGAGATATTTTTGACAATATCTTGTTTGCTGAAAATAAAGGCCATAAGAAAATATATATCGCACCTTGAATTTTTGGCCAATTAAAAAAATAATAGACGTGTGCATATGACATGGACGTGTGCACATCCTCTAAGTGGACCAATGAAATTGTGACAAGTGGCACATGTGGTATTAAAGAAAAAATTAGTTTTTCATCACCGTTTTGACACTCATTTACGGAGAGGTGGGCCCCACTATTCCTTTGGTTGGGGGCCCTCAGCAAGAGTTGACACACTCTTTTTGTGGAGAAGTTCCTTTTCCTCCGATATTCATATTACCATGATTGAGATTTTGTATATATTGGATTATGTTATCCATATCAGGATGAATGTGGGACTATTTCATTATAGTACTATGCTATGTATTTTTATGCATTGTATTGACTTGGTGGACAACACAACTCAACAATTCAAAATAACCCACCTTGGCCAACTATGTCAACTGCGCACTAGAAAACTCACTATCATAACAACCTTATTTTCCAGCTCTTTGCCACACTTATCTGTCATCTCACTGCATCTTCTAAGCCACCTTGATAACTCCCTACCTCATCTCCTCAACACCTATGATCCCAAAATAGCTTACCAACACAACCCACGACCAAAATTTTCTTGCCGGCCCCAATTGCCTAAACACTTAGAAATAACAATAGTGGTCTTATGACCAATCTTATCTAACAAATTCTCTATATTAGAACAATAAATCCACCTTGCCCTCTTATGCATGTGGATTTTCCCTCTACTGCCAAGAAAAACTAATGGTAGGGGGATAAGGGCCTCGAAACCTTATCCTCTCCTTTACCAACATTATAACAGACCATTGAGCCATGAGTTGGTACCATGTTATAAAAGGTGGTAAGTGATACTTGAAGTTTTAATAGATTAATAGTCTATATATACTTGAGCTTATTGTGATAGGCGGGAGAAAAATTGGAGGAAAATTCCAAAAGAGACTATGCTTGATTTTCCTAGAGGAATATTGTGGCAATTGGAGAATATATATATATATATATATATATATATATATATATATATATATATATATATATATATATATCATTTGAATCAAGTGTATTAAGGCTTATATTAATATATCAGTCACATTTATATGGACCTAGAGACATGGGATTTAACAAAGAACTCCATTATTAATTGCGTGGCTCAATTTTCTCTATTTTAATTTGGGTTTTCTTTGATTTACACAGAGCTTGTAAATTTTTAAAATTAATTAAAAATAAGGAAAATTCGTAATGTCATAACTAATTGAAAAAATCATTTTTTAAATAAAAAATTGGTGAATGTGTTCAATTTTTCTTATGATTTTGGATCATATTTTGGTATTAGAGATGGTCTATGACCTATTAACTTGAGTGCTTGGATTGAAATTTTTGTAGAACTTGAAAAGGCTCCGTTCTAGAAAGGGTGAAGGAGAATTAACTAGTGTTGATCTAGAAATTGGTTCAATAAGATCACAAACCCAAAGGATATTCAAGGAACGTGAAGATGAGTTTCGTCAATCCTTCCTTCAAATGAAAGAGATGGTGGAGGAATTATATCGGGATAAGAGAAGACAAATGGAAAAATAATCTAAGAAAGGTAAAAAGAAAGATGGCTCTTCATCTAATTCTAATTCTCCTAAAGGTGAAAAAAAAATGATTTTCCTAAAGGTGAAGCAAAAAAACTCATATTTTCTTCCTTAATTAAAACTGGATATTAAGTTTGAATTGCCAATGTATAATGGGAGCTTAATTCATAAAAGCTAGATAATTGGATCAAGCAGATTGAGGTATATTGCAGGGTTCAAAAAATTGTTGTTAATGAAGAAAAAAACCATTTGGAAACTCTTTGAATGGGTGGCATAATAGACATATGGTAGGAGAGTAAGCTTCAGAATGTAGATGAGAAAAAAGGTAAAGCAATCTCTTCCTTGTTTGATTTTTTTCTTAATCTAAGAAAAAATTTTATCCTTTGGGTTATATGTAACATGTCATGATGGATTAGAAAAATTTGAAACAAAATAAGGGAATAAGTATTCAGGATTATACACAAGAGTTTAGGAAAAAGGATCTTATTCTGGGTATTTTTCTCCATAGAGAAGAAACACTACTAAAATATATGGGTGGATTACATGGTTATTTGAGACATATGATTATAATTCTTAATCCTACTAATATTGATGTGATGTGTGTACAAGCTACTCATTTAAAAAAAAATAAAAAATGAATAATAAGTCGTCCTCCTCAAAACACAATAACAAGCAATTAGAAGGAAAAGAAAAATGTTCAATAGGACAAGGTAAAGGAAAATGTAAGAGATTGAATAATTTTACTATTAAGAAAGAAAATGATAAACCATTTTTCAATCATTTTTAAAAGAATCATGATGAATATAAGTATTGTAAATTACCTTTGGAATTAAAAGCCTAAATGGTTTAATAACAAGAAGGGAAAAGAGAAGAAAATGAATATTGTGGTAGATGATCTTGGGTCGATTCAAGAGATGAAACCAAGATCATGGCCATGATTTTTCAAGGTTGTAATTCTTCCTATTTTTCTAACATTATTTCATCTAATGTTGCATCTTCTTCTAAAAAAAAATTTATACACGATGAAAAGAAAATAAATGAACCTTTCTACCTTAGAGTTATTTCTAAAAATTCAAAATAAACACTCTATTTGATAGTGAATCTCAAGCTAACCTAATTTCATAGGAGGTTGTGAAGAAAGCTGGGACTCAAAAATAAGCCACATCTTAAGCCTTATCATTTGGGATTGGTTTGTGATGATGCAAAATTATAGGTAACAAAAACTTGTAGATTCAGATTTTCCATTATAGAAAAGTTTATTGATGAGGTTTATTTGGATGTTTTTCCTTTAGTTTTTTCTGGTGTGGTTTTGGGAAGTCCTTATCTATATGATATTAAAGTAATATTCTAAAGGGAAGAGAATAAATACATTCTTATTAAACATGGAATTGAATATATTGTTAGAGATCATCATTTGAAAAAAGTTTTTCTTTGGTTATTGTAGGTCATATGAAAAGGCTTGTAAATTCAAGCAAGAATTTTTTACTCATGGTGATCAAAGACAAAGAGAAATATCATGAAAAGGATTTTAAGGATTATTATCCTAAACATTGTAATAAATTGGTTAAATTTTTTTCTAACTATGATGATGTTTTTAGGATCCATA
Organism: Taxus wallichiana var. yunnanensis; assembly: GCA_018340775.1. Lineage (NCBI taxonomy): Eukaryota > Viridiplantae > Streptophyta > Pinopsida > Cupressales > Taxaceae > Taxus > Taxus wallichiana. Next base: position 472,091,756 of record CM031239.1, on the reverse strand, counting down.
GGTCTACCTCATAAAAGAGGGGTTCAACATGAGATACGATTGATGAAGGATGCCCATATTCCTAAAATATGTATGTATAGATTGTCCAGTGGTTGAAAATGAAGAAATGAAGAAATATGTGATGAAACTATTGGAAAAATGAATTATCCATCCAAGTTCATCTCCATGTGGTTCGCTAATCATTTTGGTTCCTAAGAAAGATGGAATATGATGAATGTTTGTTGATTTGCATGTTTTGAAAAAATCATGGGAAAAGTTGTTACCCTCTTCTTGGTATTGATGATTTACTAGATTAGTTGAAAAATACTATTTATTTCACTAAGCTAGATTTAAGAAGTGGTTATCACCAAGTTAGAATCAGTGAAGGTGATTTTTGGAAAATTGCTTTTATAACAAAACAAGGTTTATTTGAATGGCTTGTTATGCCTTTTATATTGTGCAATACCTTGCCATTTGCATTCATGCGTGTGATGAATGATGTTTTTAGGCCAATCATTGATGCTTTTTCATAATCTACTTAGATGATATTTTTGTTTTCAGTAAATAATTGGATGATCATGTCATTCATATTTAGAAAGTCTTAGATGCTTTAAGAAAGGATAAATTATATTTGAAGATGTCTAAACGTGAATTTGGGAAAACACCTTTGGTTTATTTGGTTATGTTATGGGACACGGTGATTTTTAAATAGATCCTGAAAAATTTGAGGTCATTATTAACTGGCCTAAACCCAATAATGTAATAGAAGTTAGAATATTTCTTTATGCAGCTCAACACTGGAGAAAAATTATTGCTAACTTCTCATTTTATTGAATCTCTTTTGCATTCTTTGACTAGAACTAACATGTACTTTAGTGGGGAGGAAAAAATTAAAGAGATTTTGACACCTTTGAAATAGAAAATTAGTACCACTCTTATCTTAGCACTTATAGATATACAACACTCATTTGAGATTGAAACAGATTCCATTGAATATGCAATGGGGGCTGTCTTGATGCAAAAAAAAAATCATGTTTGTTACCATTTTGAGACCTTCATGAGTGTGGTAATAAACTATCCAACCTATGATAAAGAGTTGTATGCATTGGTTAAAAGTGTAAAAAAATGGAAACATTACTTGATGGGCAAGGAAATAGTAATTCATATAGATTATCACCCCCTCAAGTACCTTCAAACATAGAACAATATACAACAATCTAGATTTTTAATTAGATGGGATTCTTGTAGCAGTTCCACCTTGTGATCAAGTATAAGAAATGTATAAAAAAATAAGGTTTCTGATATGCTATCTAGACGTCTAGTTGTTATTGTATCTGGTCTTGTACAACATAGTTCTTTAGCTCATGATAGCTATAAAGAATAGTATGTTTATGATGCTGATTTTAACTAAGTGTATGCAGATTTAATGAGTGGAAAAAAGTAGGAGATTTGGATTATCATGTGCATGATTGAATCTTTTATCGCTTTTTTCATCCCACATGATGAAAGAGTGCATATGATTAGGGAAGCTCACACTTCTCTTATATCTGGTCATTTTGGTGTTGGTAAAACAATTGCTCATTTACATATGTATTGTTATTGGACTCGAATGCATAAACATGTAACCAAGTATATAAAAGGATGTGTACTTTGTGCCATGAGAAAGCCTAGCAACATGAAGTTAGGACTTTACACTCCTCTTCTTGTCCCTACACATTTGTGGGAAAGTATTTCCATAGATTTTGTAGGAGGTTTTTCCATGTCACAAAGGAAAAAAAATATTTATATATGGTTATGAAATATTTAGGAAAATGTGTGTGTTATTCTTTGTACTAAACAAATAACTAGTGAAGGGACTGCACATTTATTCTTTCAGTTTGTATGGGTTCATTTTGGTTTGCCCACTTCTATTGTTTTAGATCGGGATTCCAAGTTTCTTGGGGAATTTTGGTCTACTTTGTGGGATTTGATGGACACTAAACTAAAGAAAACAACTAATTTTTAAATGTAGACCAATGGTCAAATAGAGGTTGTAAACCACACAGTGGTACATCTGCTCAGGGGTTATTGTAGTAAACATACTAAATTGTGGGATGAACATTTGTGTTATGTGCAACATTCCTATAATCGTATAAAACATTCTTCTACTATGACGACTCCATTTGAGACTTGTTTTGGTTATATACCTAAATATACATTAGATTTCTCTTTTGAACAAGAAAATGTTATTAATCAACTTAGTGATACTTGATAAAGAAATTTTTTTGTGTAAATGATATAATAGGTCCATCGCTTTTCTAAGAACTGATTGAAGAAAAGTCAAGAAAAATATAAAGTGAGGAATGATAAACATAGAATTGATCATAAATTCCAAGTGGGTGATTTAGTTTGTCTTCACATCAAGTAGGGAAAGATTGACGGTGAAGGAAAAAATCTAAAACCAATTCGATGTTGTCCATTTTGAATCTTAGAGAAAATTGGTAATAATGCTTTCTGGTTGGATTTACCTCCTTACATGCATATTTATTTAGTTGTAAATGTTGAAAATATAAAGTTATATGAACTTCCTATGATTATTGATCATAATGCTAATGTTTCTATACCTTACATTGATGATTTTTCTCCCAAGTATTTGGATGAGTTATAGGAAGATAGAATTTTGGACGATAAGGTTAGAACCTCACAAAGGGGTAATGTTGAATATCTTCATTTGGGTTTGAAGGGAATGCATTTGAACAAGGATAAATTGATGGAAACCGGAAAAGTGAGGGAGATGTACGCTCATCTCTTTACTAATTGAATTACTTTTATAGCTCCAATGTTTCTTAGTGGGGAGGATTGATGTAGAGGATTCTCATTGAGAAGGGTGATATATTATATTCTCGAGAATATTTCAAAGTCAATTGCATTACATAGAGAAGATTGAGAGATTTTGGTGATATCTTGTTTGCTAAAAATAGAGGGCATATGAAGAAGATTTAGCCCACTAAAATTTTTGGCCAATTGGAAAAAATAATGGACTACGTATAGGTGACATGGACGCATGCACATCCACCAAGAGGAAAAATGAAATTGTGATAAGTGGCACATGTGGTATTGAAGATTTTTTTGTTTTGTGATGCCAATATTTGACAATATTTTATAGAAAGTGTGGCCCCGCTTTGGTATTTAGGACCCTCATTTAGGGTCGACACACTCTTTTTATGGAGGGGTGCCTTTTCCTCCGATCTTCATGTTATCATGATTGAGCCTTTGTATATATTGTCTTATGTTATTCATATCAAGATGAATGTGGGACTAATTCATTGTAATACTATGCTATGTATTTTTATGCATTGTATTCACTCGGTGGACAAACCGACTCGACAAGTCGAGATAGCCCAACTCAACTCAGCTCTTGAGTCGACCTACCCACCGGCTAGCTCACCATCCTAAGAGCCTTATCTTCCAACTTTATACCACAATTATTCTACCAACTCACCACATCTTTCGAGCCACCTCGCTAACCACCCATATCATCCTCCACCTCATCTCCTCAACACCCGTGAGCCCGAAATAGCTCACCAACAAATCAAGACCAAAATTAGCTCACCGGCCCAATGACCTAAATAATTAGCAATGGGAAAACAAATCTTATGACCAAGCTTATCCAACGAATGATCTATTTTTAAACAATAAAGTTGTCTTCCCTCATATGCATGTGGGATTTTCCAACTAATGCCAAGAAACATTGATAGTATGGGGATAAGGGACTCAAACCCTTATCCAATCCTTTACTAAAATTATAGTAGACCATTATGCCATGAGTTTCTAACATGTTATAAAGGGGTTAATTGCTAATTGAGTGGTTAATATCAATTTTTGTTTATAGTCAAGAGCTTATTGTGAGAGTTAGGAGAAAAATAGAGGAAAACTACAAAAGATACTAGGCTTGATTTTGCTAGAGGAATATTGTGGCAATTGGAGAAGATATAATTCTTCCTTTTAAATCATTTGTAAGTGTAGTAAGGATTATTTTAATATATTGGTTGCATTTATATGGATCCACAGATGTAGGAATTAACGTCAAACTACATTATAAATTGCGTGGCTGAATTTTATTTATTTTTAGTTTGGTTTTTATCTAATTTTACAGAGCTTAAAGATTTTTAAAATTAATTAAAAAAGGAAAATTTGAAATGTCGAAATTAATCCACAAAATCATCGTTTAAAACAAAATTTGGTCAATGTGTTCAATTTTACTAATAATTTTGGATCAAACGACCATGGGGATGTCAAATTTAACCTCTAGGTATCCCCTACTAGCGTGTCAAACCCTCATTAGGTCTTGGAGTCACCCTTTTTGTTTTTTGGGATTCATTTTTTTGTGGCTTTCTATGTCTATTTTTTTCTTTCGTCTTTGCTTTGAACTCTTATTACAAAATTTTCAAATGTTGTGTAGAATTTTACTATTCTACAAATTTTTAGGATTATGTGGAATTTTAGGTTTACACATATTTGTTAGATTCCATGGAATTTAGGCTTCCATATAATTGTAGGGATCCATGGAATTATAGTGATATATAAAATTTTAGTGATCCGTGATATTTTAGGGATCCTCGAAAAAGTAAGGATTGGCAAAATTTTAAGGATCCATAAAAATAAGGTTATGTTTTGCTTTTGTGTGGCCAAACAATTCAAGTTGCAGATTTTTATATTCATCTTATGTAATGCACCCAAAGTGACTCCTCCATTATTGTGATAGATTTTACATTTTTTAATCATTGATATCTTGTTATTGTGGCTCTCTTTCTACCTTTTAACTTGTGTTATTTTGTTTTTACCTTCATATTAGGTTATGGTATGATGTTAGTGAGCTATATTTTCATGATTTCCATAATGTGTCATTAATGTAAAGACTCAAAGTTTGACAAAATTATAGATTTGAATGTGGATTATTTATTTAGTTTTAGTTTTTCATTTATCCCTCTCATTCCTCATCTCAACGAGATAATCCAATTTTAATTTGGTGCATCACCTCATCATTCATTTAGCATTTCATCTTTTTGAACCTTGGTTCCTTAGAAATATTATATTAGGACTAGTTATCAGTAGATTATAACACTTGTTTAGTGTAATTATAGTGGACCTGAATTTAAAAGAACCATCCTTCCCCTAGAGATTGACCTTGAATGATCCATTGTTCCCCATTTTTAAGGCATTTCAATTTTTAATAAGGTGTTGAAACTAACATTAGCAAAGGGTGCAATCTCAAATGATTTGTTTTGCATTTACGGTGGAAAAAAATTGAGCCATATATGGCCCATTTTTGATCTCCTACATTGAGATGGGTATGTGTTTAGTGGTAATTTTCCTTTGGAGGACAAAATAAACACATCCGACATCGATAACTTTAAATCTACATGTTTTAACAACAAGGTGTTTCAGTTTCATGAGAAGAGTGCATACAAAAATGTTACATCAATAGTGGATCCTTTTGAATATCTACATCTTTCATAAAGGAGGAGAGGAATACTTGTTCAAATTCCATATGCACTACCTAGGGTTCACTAAACTCCCCCTTTTAAAAGGTCTTTCTTTCATCTTACTAAAAATATGAGACCCATTCCCCTTGTGCCCCATCAGAGAAACCAACCTATCAAGACCTTTAATTGTGAAAATACCTTGGATTTTAATACCCAACATGACATACCCATATCTACGCTAAAGATAATTCCATTATTTATTGGTGAAAATAAAATATCCATATAAATAATATATTATATTTCTTAATGTTTATTCAACTTGTCTTGTCACTGAATATAATGTAGTAGTTAATCTCTTAGCCTCATATTTCAAAGGAAAAACATTACAATGGTATAATATTCTACATCCTTCTTCTATTCACACATGGAATCAACTTGGGGAGAAGATTTGAAAGAATTTTGGAGATAAGGAAAATAATATCCCTTTGTTGGAAAAACTTACAACTATTAAAATATCCCATTATGACCTAATGATGGACTTCAATTTAAGGTTTCGGTGGACATGGGATAGAATCCACCCCTCTTAAGGAAATATCCTAAAGGTGAAATGTTTTATTTTTAGGGTTATTAATTTTGATATTTCTTTGTGATGATGTAGTAAATGTGAGTTATGGATTTACTTGTTGCTTATGTGATAACTATTTAGGCTAAGAATTACTTGGTTCAAGATATTAAAATATCCCCTACACTCCCAACTCATATTTTCCTAGCATTGCCCTAAGAAATTTGACCTACTCTTGCCCCAATCCCCAAGTCTAAAGCTAGTTCATCTACCACAGATTTATTTCCTCCAATGAGATAGGTGATCTCGAGTCTTGGTAAATAATGTGTCAAATTAGATAGTTTCCATCAAGAAGAAGCAAACATAAGCTCCTAGGTCCTACCAAAATTAAAACCAAGGGTATCAATAAAGGAATTACTATAAAAATGAAGGGTATGGGTGGATTTACTAGAAAATTAGGATTCAAGGTGAAAATTATGACTTGTCTCTTCAAGCATTACCTTCCCCACAACAGACACCTACTCCTAGCTTGAGAAAAGATATTATTCCACTTCAAAAGCATGGCTTAAGGAGATAAATGATGATTTACATGTAATCAGCTGCATCATTAGAATGCTTGGGTAAGTAGGGTGAAAGTTCAATCTCTCAGGGTGTAGGGTTCATTCAATAAAAAATTAATTATGGAGGTTCTAAATCTCAATGTTAAAGAAGCTTAAGAGGCTGCCCCTAAAGCCAATTCCATGATTTTGAGGCCTAATGAGTTTTTATGCAATTGACTAGATTTCAAACATACCCAATAGATCTTAAATTTATGTTGATGATAATACAATTTCTAAGAAGAGATTATTTGATACTCAACCTTCAAAATTTTCCAAACATGATGATCATCTTCATAAAGAGAAGGGAATTTGGGTAGATTCAAGTAAAAAAGATACCTGATGTTTTTATAAGACCTAAACCCATAAAGGAGGTTGTTTCTCAATCAAGAGTATCTTTTCCAACATTGGAGAAGTCAAACAAAGAAATAATGACACCTATTATTTAGAAGGTGACAAGAATTCCTATGAAAATTGTTGAGCACATGAAAAACACTAATCTGAATGTGAATCTATGTGATGGTTTTTCCATTCCATATCAATTGGATCTCTTGCAAGAGGCTTTGAAGTAGTTCATCCATCTAATGAGAAAACAAAACAAAGACCAATATCCTTAATCAACTAGTGCCAACCTAAGGAAGAGAAAGTAAGTTAATTAAAGAAACTCCCATAATTTTATTTATATTTGAAAATTAGCAATCATATCATGCATAATTGTATGATATATTTAGGGATAGGATCTATGTGATGACTAAGAAGATAGAAATCACTTTGGGGATTGAGTACAATCAAATTGCTATTGGTATTTAACAACCTGGATGGTACTACAGTTAGAACAATTAGAGTGATCAAATATATTGAATTAACTCTCCATGCATTTTTTTTATTCTCAAAAAATTTTCCTCTATTTTCTATTTTCTTGTCAAGATACTTTACAACCAAAGTAATATGTTACTTGTCTTTAGATTGGTCTTATATGATATTAAGGACAAGACATGGGACTAAGTTTACAATTAAGGCTGAGCCTATCTCAACTTATCATGTTAAAGTCCATGATCCCAACCCTACCAACTCAAGTTGCATGGTGCAAGGAGAAACAAGTATTAATGCATATTCGGTTGAATCATTCCATTCATCTTAACTAGTTATTAGTCTTATGTGAGATGAGTTAGATAAGGAAAGGTATGTTTTTATCTTTATGAAACTATTGTTAAGACGAGCTTATGTAATTAATACATCAAAGAGGAGAATAATTTTTTCCTAAATTTATTAAAATAAAAATGAGGACGATTCCTAAGGCCCGTGGAAGAATTTTTTTAATGGTTCTAGGAGTAGAAATGGATTTCAAGTAGGTGTAGTTTTGATCTCTCCAAATGGTAATGTTGGCTAGTAGAAATGGATAAGAGTTATCCAAGCACAAAGACCGTGGGCAGAAGGGTTCCCATAGGTAGAATAGAGTTAAGGGATGCATGAAGGCATGTGCATGAAAATGAAGCACAAGTATAATAGTTCATGAAGGTGTGTGCAATACGGTGGAATAGGTTAGTGCACAAATACTTGTACATGTGAAGGAAATTCAAGAATTAGCTAATTTTAAACCATTGGCTAAAAATAGGAAAGGAATTGTAGATTGCATGGTTCAAAAATAAATAATGTAAATAGGAAAAAGCACATGCAAAGAAGAATGAAAGAAAGACATGAAGGAAACCTATTTATAGGATTAAAGCAGGATAAAGAAAAACTATTTATAGCTCAATCTATAGTTAATTTTTTTATAGAAACCATGAAAGTTAATAATAAAAACCTATTTTTAGGATAAACACATGTAAGTGGTGAAGGGAAATTCATCACCATGTATAAATAGGGGTACTATTCCTTATAGAAGAGACTTTATCTTTATGTATGTGATGTGTAGATTCTAAGAGCTATTATGTATGCGCGCAAGGTCCAACGCATAATCTTAAGAAACTTGTTATGTAATCAACATCTTTGGTATGTGATGAAATGTGGTTATGATGGATAACTATATTTGGGTAGTGAATATTATTGTTTCTAAATATGGTATACTAGGAATTCAAGTACTATTGATCATTATGTATGCTGATTAAGATTTCTTATTATATGTGTTGACAAATCATGTATAATGTATCTTTATGATGATTATGATATGTATGTACTAAACACATTTTAATAGTGAATAAAATGAGGGAACTTGCTGATTGTGCATGCTTCGGGTGAGTGTTCAAACATCGTATAGATGAGGTTCAAACACACTCGAATAGAACATTGCTTAACAAAAAAAGACTACATTTTATTTTTGTTTTTGGGACCTCTTTTAGTCTACTCATAAAGATGTTGCATGCACATGGTGTTTAGGTTGTATTTGGAGAATATTGAGATTTGGATACCTGATGGTTAGGATGCATTTGCTTAAATATATAGCACTAGACCTGATTTTGATGCACATAAGTGGGTGGAATATATCCTTATGATTCTTTACATGACACATTATTCATCTTATTCCTAGTATAATTGTACTAGTGGTTGATAGTAATACGTAGAAAACACGGGTGTTCGAGATAGGAAGGAAATATTTTTGGAGTCGGGGATGATTATCAAGAACTCTTTGATTTATAGGTGCCGTGAAAAGAGATGTAGATCACAAGTGGCAAGGTTTTTGTGCAATTATACCTTAAAGTATGTGATTTGGACATGCTCGTGCCTGAGAGGAAGTAGAGTTCTAGTTTTTACGTGATCCAAGGGGATTATATTTGTATGTGACACCTTTAGCTATTACGATATTGATGATTAAACTAGGAATGGAGAACCTACTGATGGAAGGCTAAAACCCCACCATGCACAGTGGAAGGAAGCAACTTTGGGAAGAATGAAATCTATCCAAGTGGAAGAAATGGAAAGAGACAAAATAAGAATTAGGTATAATGATGTGTGAGAGAGGGAAGTTGAAGAGGTGTTGAGACTGATGGGAATGATGATTGGAGGATGTGATGAGAACCCCATAGAAGGTGAGGGATTGTAGGATTATGTATTTCACGTATTGGGGAAGTAAAATAGAGAGACCCATTTCACATTTGATGAGAGTGGGTCGGAGGAGAGAATGAGAACCGTAGGTATGAATTTGACCCAATCGACCACCTAGCCCTTACACAAGGTGTTTTGAATCTAGAAGTTGTTGTACACAATCATCATCGTGAAGGTGATAAGGAAGGAAATCAAATATCACCACATCGGGTTGGAGATATAGGTGGGCACATTTTAGTATCATCTTAGGAGGTGCACAAGATTAAGGACACGAACATGGTATCATTTTAGTATCATCTTTATAGGCACATTGAAATGACAAAGAAGTTCACGTAACCTATTAGAAGTAATCTTATAGGTGTAATGATAGGATAGAAAATTGGTGTTTAGTATAGTAAAAGTATGGGGACATAAGGAAGTATGTCTATCAGTCACAAGTCGCGATGAGAGGCTCAAGAGTTTTAGGTTAGCCATTGCACAATAGAAATTCTAGTGCACATTTAGGTTCGAGATCGGCCCCTGAGTCTTGGATAAGGGCCACAATAGCCAATACAACAACCTCAAGTAACCACAAAAATAGACCCCTTAGATTTAATCTGAAACATCTCTTCATTTTCTAGAGTATATAGGAGTGGAAAATTCATTCCATCATGTGCATACGTGTAAAATATTATGGAGGGCTAAGGGTATAACCACTCTAGATTAGAAAGAAAGTCAATTTTCTACAACACTTCAGGACCACATGCATAGTTGGTACATGAAATATGATCCACATCAGAATCTAGTGGACTATGATGCCTTTGTGCACTTCCTTTTGGTTGAGTTCCATATACCATAATTTGAGCAAAAATCATTAACGCACCGAGGACATAAAAAAGGTCTATCTATGTGAGGGATTATGACACACACTTTAAGACCTTGTTATCGAAGATTAACTATTATAAATATCAGATCCAACATGCATAGTGGTTTATAGTAGGCTTGTTGACATATTTCCATAGACCATTGTCACACATGACATTCATTGATCTATGTAAATCCTTGGAAGCAACATTGCATGAAGAAGTAGTAGGAAGTGTAGATACATGGGTGAGTCCTTTTATTGAGTCCCAAATTATAGCAATGGTTACCCATTTGGAAAATTTGTCTTCTAATTCAACACATGAGAAACATAATTGATTTTAGTGTACAAATTATGAGGTGGAAGGATATTTAAAGGATAGATGTTTGAGCAGAGTGTGCGTAAATTGTTCACATTTTGTGTTTTTTTCATAAGAATCACGATGTCCGTAATTGTCCAATTTTTGTAGTACGTGAAATATAAGAATGTTTCCATGCATTGTATGATCTATGACATGCACCCATGACACATACAATTATCATTTAATTGATCATATACATTAGGCGTGTGAAATAGGGTTGTGCCAAACCATGGTGGTAAGTATCTCACAGCACACGAAGGATAAAATAGTGAATGGTGCACTAATGGAAGTGGAGGATTCAAAGGTGGATTCAGAAGCAAAGGTCATGGTGGAAGAGGAAGTTTTGCATGTGGGACATGCTATACTTGTGGGTTAGTTGACCATTATTAGTGCAAGTGTCCTAATAATTAGGTTTATGAATAATGTGGAAAGGCACACAAGGTTGAATATTTTCCAAATTTGTATGCCCATATGTGTAAAAAAATAATGTGAAAGGTGCAACTATGATTAATGTGGAGCATGCTAAGCATGAAAAATGGGAACCTAAGAAGATGGTTGAACTAGAAGCGTAACCTATATTAGTTAATACATGCACGAAGTGGCGTGCATGTGTGAGAAAGGAAAATAAAAATAATTGATCATCGAGATAAGAGGTAATACATACTAAATATCTAGATGCAACACAATAGAAGGAGGCATATCAACGAGTATGGGTGTCATCCAAGAGCTATAATGAGAAATCCAGTTCTGAAGGAGTAGGTGCATGAGAGGGAACACACAAAGAGTGTTGAATTTTATAAGAAGGATGTTGATGATCTTAAAGAAGTGTGCAAAATGATGAGGAAATAGAACATCATCACTTTGTTTAGGGAGTGGTTATGAGACAAAGTGCCACACGAGAGTTGAGCGAGAGTGCTAAATTATTTATGTAAATTTACCACCATAGGACCATGAGTATGATAAGGAAATCGTGTTGGATGTTGTTATAAATGGCTGGTTGGTGAATAAAATTCTTATTGATACATGCATAAAAGTTAATGTTCTCACACTGGACGCTTGGAACTAGATGGGAAGGTCACCATTATAGCCATCTTAAAATGTGTTGTAAATGACTAACAAAACAAGTACCATGACCATTAAAGTTCTCAATGATTCTTATACCACTATTTAAGGAACTAAATTTATAGGTGATTTTGAGGTACTGAGCTAGGTGAGGCATATAAATCCCGGTGCTTGAAGCATCTGGTGGTGTTATGATAACAAAACATATATACACTTAAAGAAGTGATATGTGAGTTTTGAAAATAAGGAATATTACGTCATGATACCGTTGGATGATGAAGATATTGTGACTTATACACATCCATTAATGAAGAATAACTTAGGAAAATATACGCATACATGGTGTGAAACCCAAAAGATTTGGAACCATCAAAAAGGGGCGTGCTTGAGTTAGAAGACACACAGTCCATCGGTGATAAAAATAGTGTAGCATGTGATAATTAGTCCCATAACACTTATGAGATGATAGGTCATGAGGTTTGTGGAAGATTTACTAGGATGATTAGGCATCACATAGTCGGGAGGATGGGTAAGACTAGTTTGTTGAAGTATACTAGAGAGGAGAAGCCCGAGTCTTTCTTACATGCGATGGAAGAAAAATGGTGAAAATAGGGAGATAGGAGAAAAATTATGGTTTATACCTTGTATAGTACAATAACATGCTAGTGGGATAGAGACAAAGACAACTTATTGGGTTGGTGTGATAAAAAAACAGCCTTTTGACAAGGTTTGTAAGGAATAATATATGTTAATTGGTGTAGGATTATGATGGGAATATTCCTACTTTGGTACATGTTCACACTTGTGAAAGGAATTGGATAGAAGGAAAAAATGGCTTACCACCATCTCTATGGGTACATAAGTTTTCTCTATTACGTGTGGATGCATGCGTTCATGGTATGTGCGTCTTTGAGTTGAATCAAGAAACAAAAAGATGACACAACATGACTAAAGTTATTGTTTAAAATTTTGATTATCTTTATACTAAGCCATATGTTCATGAATCCTTGAAAATCATGAGGTGCATCATGTTGGGAGAAAAGCGAAGGCTAAGGAACTCATGATGTAGTTGTTAGGAAAACCTAATACTAAGGCACACGAGGACATAACAAAAATAGAAGATATGTTAATGGGTCATGAATGGAAAGAAAATGAAAATGGGAAGTTGGTATCTTGCATTGATAATAAAGATGTAGAGAATTTGGATATATAGCACACGAGAAGGTGTGTGTGAGGTGATGGACTCAGCAAATGAGAAAGTGCGCACATACCATGTGATAATAAAGACTAAGAAGGTCAACATTGGAAACTAAAAGTGACTAAAGAAGTCATCAATTGTGACTATTGGTCTAAACCAGAAGTTGAAAAGATCATTGACTTGTTGCGTGATTTTTAAGAATTATTTCCTAGGGCATATCTTGAATTGAAAGGCATGCATCGATCACTAGGAGAAATGAATATTAAACTCAAGGATGGTGCATGACCAATTTGGAACATGCCTTACAGGATGAATCCTAACCTGGACGTAAAGGTGAAAGAGGAAGTTCATAAAATTATCAATTTGGGAATCATTGAGCCTATTGAGGTGTTTGAATGGATTATCCCGATGATGATTATCATCAAGAAGGATAGTTAGATAAGGATCTATATGTACTATGAGTTCTTAATGATTCATGTGTCATTGATCCCTTTACTACACCATTCATTGAGGAAATCCTAGAAGATCTTGCGGGGCACGAGATCTAATTTTTTACGGATGGATTTTCGAGGATACCATTAGGTGATAATTACACATGAAGATAAGGAAAAGACAACCTTTGCAACTATATGGGGAAGATTTGGATATATAGTTACACCCTTTGGAATGAAGAATGCCAGTAGTGTTCTTGTGGATATTTTTTACTATCTTTCTCATTGGAAGAGAAAGGCAAAGGAAATTACAATGATAAGATGTTTTAATCTCTTGGACCTGAACATATCCAAGGTCATGGTGATTTAATAATATAAATGGAATTCTTGATTCTTGGCGATCAAGATTGTAAAAATGACAACGTGATAATTTTAGCAAAAATGTTTTGCTTGTTCCCTTTTGTGGAGATAGAAACATTCTTAATGGGTTTGAACCTTCAACAATCAATTTTCTCAAGGAACGATGCTCTAAACATGATAATGTATGACGAATCACAATATTTGCAAAATCAATAAGATAACAATATCCATATTGTATGCCCAACTCTAAGCTCATTATCTTTACAAGAGAACAATTCAATGCACATACCAAACTATATAGGGAAGAGTGTAGAAAAAGAGTCGGATTATGTGAAGATATATGGTCTCTTGATATAATTGAGAAATTGGGAAAATCAAGAGGTTGGTGATAATGTCAAGGCTTCTTAAGCATCTACCGAGAATAAACCTATAGAAGCGGTGGTCATGAAGCGAGAAAGACATTGAAGAACATAAACCTTGGTTTGGAAGTGATAAGTCAAGTACGATTGAGGTTCATCTTCATGGCGAAATGAAAAATAATTGAGTGTAATGAACTTGAAAATAAATGGGAAGATGGAAAGAAAGTTAGAAGGTGAAAAAGGTAATAAATTAAATAGGAAAGACCTAAGTTACAATAACCACCATGAAATATTTATCAATAAAATGAAGAAAGCTTCATACTTCGGTGATCCTATCAATGGATTTATAGAAGATAGGCATTTGGTGATACCCATTTACGGGAAAATAGTCGACCCAAATTACTGCTTAAATGAAAGTGGGTTGTCCCCTACATGTACATAGGTGTTTTAGGTTATTTCCATTTTGTTATTGAGTGATTCCCTTTTGTTGTTGCGTGCTCACTTCTTGTGTGTGTATGTTTAATAAAGGAGCTTTCTTTTTGTATCTTTGTAGTGACTTTGTATAACCTAATGGATAAGGCACTGATACACGTGATATCTTGAGATTTTGGAGTTCCTGCTTGTCCTATCCTCATTACACTCAATCTAGAAAAATTCCCCAAGATAGATCTAGCTATTAATATGAATTTGTTTTTCATAAATATTCAAAAGTTTAAGCATGACAACTTGCCAAAATTTGAAAATTTCCCCAAATTTTTCCTGAAACCCTCTTCTCGGTATGTCTAATCTCCATATAATTTTCATCCTAGCCTTTTTATGTCTCCCAAGTCTATTGAATGATATTTTCCTAGTTTTTAACTGTGGTGTCAATGTTATTCATCTCATTCAAAAAGGTGTTTCCAACAACTAGTTTCTTAGTGCACCTAGAAAGGTCAATTCTAGCCTTCATAGGGTAGGCGTACATTGTTCAGGAATGAATCAAAGGCCCAAAATAATTTAGAGGTTGTGTGAAGGAGTTTAAATAGTGGTGTAATTTATTTTTGGATATTTAGGAAATTTTCAGGAGTCTTGGAGAAGTTACAGTGAAAGCATGTTTTTCAGGGGTAAGGAACTTGCAGTTGAAAATGGTAACTAAACTTCAAGAAAGAATTCGAGAGCTCTGTGATGATTCAAGATACATACAAGTAACTATTAGAATGATTGAATAATCCTATTCATGATGGAATCACAAAATTATAGATAAGACATGGTTTCTTCTTAGGGATGATCGGTTTTGCGAGACTTATCTTGTTGCCCGAATGAAAAAGGGTATTTTTGAAGGTGGAAAAATAATTTTTTAAAACCATCCCATTGATCTTGGAATGACCTTGGGTGTGAAAATTATATAAAATTTGGAATGAAAAGACCTTCGGAGCCCTAGGAGAAGTGTTATCAAGTTTCAAGGACTTAGTCATTTTCTTAGTTATATAGGTGGTAGGTTTCTTGTCCCAAGTGTCCTAATCGACCCGAATGTCCCAAATTTCCTAACTGTACCCATTATCCTTGGGATATTGGGGACATTGGGGAAAATAAAATATACCCCCTCCCTCATCTCTTACTCTTGGTCATGTTATCGAGCTTTCCCCCCGAGATAATTTTGATAACTTACATTTATCTTGTCTTGGACAAGGGTAAAATAGAAAAAAATTGAATCATTTGAAGTAATTTTCCATTTCTTTAGAGTCCATACTTAGCCAATTTGATAAAAAAATGGTTAAAATGGTTAAAATTGTCTCAGGGAACTTTTCTCCATTTTCCTAACTCCTCATCCCTAGACAAATCCAAAAGGGTTAGAGAAAATTAAAAAAATGGAAAAATTGAAGAAATGGAGCTTTGCAGAGTTTTGATGTGACATTATTACTAAGTTAAGAAATTTTCAAAGCCCATACATCAAAGGGGAAGAGTGGGTAGTGATGTGGGTTTGCATAACTTCTTTACTTCTGAAGTAAATAAGCAAAGATACCTTGAAAATATGACTTACATTATTGCCTTATTTTTGGGGTTTAATGCCTCTTTGCAACCAAAAAAACAAGTAATTCTCACTCAAAAACCTGATTTGAGCACAAGTGAAACCACACAAATAAGGAAAGAGTTAAGGCAAGTAGCTCTGAAATTCTATGCTACATTACTTTGAAGTAATGGACTTTCAAAATTCTAAAGTAAATCACATCAAAAACCTTGCAAAAAGTAAATGGAGAGGAGAGTAACCTAGTTTTTCGACTCGACACAACTACCATGTAATATAAGATTGGATCCATGAGTGAAGGAACTCATAAAACCCATATAGAAAGAAGGTAAAGAGGAGTGAGGTGTGGGGTTACGACTAAACATTACTTTGAAGTAATGCTCGAGTCAAATCCTAAGTAAAACAGTTTGAGAACTCCAAAGTAAAGAAAATAAGCAAGGTGCAATACAGGATTTAATAGGGCATTACTTCAAAGTAATTCTTATTTAAAACCCCAAAGAAAAGGAGTTCTAAAATCATGTGAAGAGAAGCACAAGTAAGCAGTGGCAACTCAGATTCTTGAAACAAAGAGGAGAGTAAAATGGCGATAATTTTTGACCCAAAGCTTCAATTTTCACAAAATTAGAATTTTTGGAAAGATCTCAAAATCTTAATTTAGATAGGGTTAAGTTTGTGAAAATGTGGAAAACATATCAAGCATTGAAATGAAAATTTCTAGTCATCCCAACTACTAAAATTTAATGCAAAGTATAGTCTCTTTTCTTCTCCGACAAGCTAAAGGACATGGGGGATGAATTTTGTAGGTTACGCATTATGTGTCTAGACAATTTAATGATTATGGTTGGTGGTTGGATGTAGAGTTTTGGGATTTATATTCCATCTTCCTTCAAAAATTCTATATCTTATAATAAGATCTCATTTTCGTAGTGGTTAAACATTTTGGTTATGTTGATGCTCTCTTCTCGAGTGTTGCTTGCATGTAGATGGGATTCTAGCCTCATTTTAGAAATTGTATAGTGAATTCATGACTCATCTCTTCATTGTAACATACTTTGCAACATGTTAGAGTAATAAAATCAAGTTTTATAGTCTTTTCACTACTCTGGTTGTGTTTATTACATTCTCTTGTCTCTCTATAACATTTACAAATATTTTGTGCATATATTGTTCACCTTGCAGGGTTTGATATTTTTGCACTTTAATGGAAATGGTGTTTTGAGTGTTGTTGTGGAATGTGGTGTTGTATTTTCCCTCTCTACCTCCATTTTATCTTGTTTTCACTCATTGTGAAGAGTGCATATGACCCTTCTCTTGGTGCTACCACCCCTTTAGTGTAAGATTTATTAATTTTCATTATCTTTCTCTCTCCTTGGTCCCTTGGAATTGATAGAATAGGAGTAGTTAGTTATATTTCCTTCATTAGGAGTAGTTTAGTTCCTAGATTAGGAAGAGGAACCAAAATTCTCAAGAAAATTATCTCGGTTTCATGGTCCCATACCTAGAGATAATTCCATGTTTCCAAAAACACTGATTTCCTAGTTCATTCACATGCAAGAAAATTAGAGGGTTTTGTTTTTCAGTGATAACATGTCCCTCATGTGACCTTACCTATTCTTGTCGGGGTGCTTAGTTACATTATTTAAACTTGGGAACATTTTATTGTCCCAAGTGTTCCAATTATCAAGGAATAGTGGAGATAGTGGGAAAATTAGGGATAGTAAAATACACCTTACTTTTAGCCCCTTCCCAAGTTTACCATGCGACCAAAAATTTCTCCCAGTGCTTAAGTGTTCTCTTCTTATCTCCACATTTCCCCGCATGTTGTTCTTCCACTTACTATGCTCAAAGTGGGGGATGAATTTTACTCCCCCAAATATCCTAGGGATAGTGGGGATAGTTGAGACAAGAAAATTTACCCCACCCCAATGCTTTTCAAATAAATTTTTAAATCTGCTCATTTCTTAAAAATGTACAGTTATGATGCTTTAAAGACTCATTCAACCCAGTTTTACCTCATTCTTTCCCAAGCTTGATCTAGGCAACCATTTTTTTACATCAAGAAGCTCCAAATACCTAAAAATTCATTAGACATCCTACAAATATTTATCCAATTCTTCTATATGCATCAAAACAATAAGAAATCATATCTTGCAAACTAGTGAGTGGATTGAGATGAGATTTTATCAATTGATCTTCAATTGAGGAGCCTTCAAGAACATTGTAACAATATAGAATATGATTCATTAATTTTTTAATGGCATCAAACCCTAGTTTTATGCCCTAGATGTTGCTTTTAAGTTTCCAATCTTTTCGTTGGGCGGATTCGGTGAAATTTTGAGCACGAGGTCTCAAAAGTGAGCCTAATCTAGTGATGACATTTTCATTGCAATCTGAGGTGGATAAGTGTTGTTTTTAAAAATATTAAGTACATGGTTCCTTTTCTTACTAAAATTATCAAAATACAAAAAAATTAAGTCCCTTCATATCATACACTTAGAGAACAATGAAAATGATAAACTAGGAAATCTTTCCCAAAAATAAGGAAAAAGTAGAAAAAGTAAAAAGCAGAAAGTAATTGCTAAAAATAAAAATTAATAAAAATCACAAAGATTCATCAATGGAGTTGAATTGATTATACGAGAGGATGGATAAGTTAAAATTTTATAAAAATGTGTAAAATACCCCAAAATAGAAGGTCTAAAAATAGAAAGTCTCCATTTTTAGTGTAAAAGTTACAATTGGCTTCATTTTCATTCATCTCACTACTTTTAATATCTTCACAAAGTTTTAATGTGTTTTTATATCTCGAAAAGGAAATTCATCCTTCAAAAACGTCTTTAGGCATCATTTTGATCACATTTCCATAATAAAATATCACAGTCGTAACGGAGGTAAAACATAGGGACATCGTGTAGTCTAGAAAGAACCAAGATCTCCATTGTAATTCAATATAATCGATAATCTTAACTCATTTTTCAAGTTGATCCATCATTACCTCTTCAAAGAGTGACTTGAGTTGATTTGGTTGAGTTAGCTCGTTGGTGAGAGAGTTGGTTGGGTGAGTGAGAGAGGGGAGTTGGTTCAACTCATTTAAGTGAAAGAAAGAAAGAGATATCCATTGCAACATATTTTTATTCATAAGGATCCATTTATATCATCCCCAATGTCAGTTTTCCCCATGGTTATCAAGAGTTGATTTAATAATAGGCTCTTAAAAGTGCTCTTGTGAGCAACATCATGTCAACTCCTGAAGATCAATTTCCATGGATCAAAGAAATGCTTGAGCGTGATCCAAGTATAATGACATGTTATCATGCTCAGTCTTGAAGAAATATCAAGAAACCTAAAATCCTAGTGAAGGAAGAAAGCCCATATAAAATCTCGCTTCTTTCATGGCATCTCAGTAATCAGTATGTTAAAGTTTCTATACCTAGGAATGAAAAACATATTGAGGAAATGATTCCATCAGATTATGAGTTGATCCACATCTCATTAGGTTATGCTTTACATGAGGGTAATTATCACCTGTTTAAGGAATCATCTTCCCGCCTCCTCGCTTGGAATGAATAATACAAGCAAATCAATTTTCAATTAGAGAAATAAGTAAAAGATCTTAGTGCTTACATTCAACCATTCTTATAAAGCTGATTCAACATATTCTCTTCCAGTAGAATAAATTATTTTGATTAGTAGTGTTCAGCCTAAGGTGATCAAGAAAATATGAGGTTACATGATGTAAGGGAAGGCTAATGAGAAGTGGATTGAGAAAATCATCAAGTAAGGAAAGGCATTATTTCAGATGTCATTCCTCTCATCAAGTACATTCTTGTAAATTTTTCAGAAGTAAAGAAAGAAAAGGAGTTTTAAAAATAGGTAATTCACTTAGATAAGGTTTTCCCATTGGTTTGGATATGATCTTCTTTGAATCTCACACTCCTGTGAATAAGATCATGTTTGCGTGAGATCTTGAGATAAATTATCTCAAGTCTAGATTTGCATCATGGATATAAAATATGGAATTATCAAAAGTGCAATAATTGATTTATAATCTTGTGGAAAACATGATTTCCATATATTGAATGAGGTCTATAACTGTTAGCAAATTAATACATTTGTGTTAGTATTTGTTAGTAGACAGTTGTATAACTATTTTTTCCTCACGGCTCTTCCCTATCGGCCTATATAAAGGCGTGCTCTGTATTCTTAAAAGATATAGCAATACATTCTATCTTTTGGAGTGTCTATCATTGGTGTCAGAGCAGGTTACGCGTGGAGGAGGAGAGAGCAAAGTCCGCTGTGCGTGAATGCGTGAAGGAAGAAGACTATGCTCGCCAAGACTGTCCCGCCATTTGCAATTTGCTGTACGTTTTTTTTGCTGGTGCGTCCATTTCTCTATTGTCCCGCGTGAAGAAGACTGTCCGCCGAAGACTGTCCCGCCATTTGCAATTTGTTGTATTTTTTTGCTGGTGCGTGAAGGAAGAGAGGTAGACTGTTGCCATTTCTTTTGTTGTGCGTGCCTGAAGGAGGAGAGGAGACTGTTGCCTGTCCCATTTTTATTTTGCTGTGCGTGGTGTGCGTGGAGTGTTCCTTGCGTGAACTCTGTCTGTCTCTGTTTGCTGTTGGCTGTGCGTGGAGATTCGGAGAAGATTCATTGCTGGTGCGCCTTCTTTGTTGGCTGTGCGTGGAGAAGAAAACTGCGTGGCGCTGAAGGAGGTCAGTGCGTGGAGAGAAGAAATCTGTGCGTGGAGGGAGACTCGTGCACTTGCTGGCGTGGAGGTGAATCCAACGTGAAACCCCTGTATGTGTGAGCAAAGCCGGGAAATTACAAAACTGTGTGTGCGCGTATGTCTCAAATTTCGATGCACAAAGCACCGCAAGCAATGCACCAAATATTTGGGCATTGAATGACAACGAGGACACCACTGGGCTGTTCTTTGCCTTGGTCAACGAGCTACACAACACTGGTAACATTCTCTTTGACGAGATTGTGCACCGAGGACTGTTGGAATACTTTTGGTTCGACGTTCGATGTCAAGCACGGCGGATTCATGTAGAACTTGAACGTGGTTATGATGCAGATGACGAACGTGAAATAGAACGCCCACAGGAGCGTCGGCGTCTCACTGCACGAGCCTATAGAGCCCATCTTCGGGACAGATTCCTTCAGTAAGCATTGTAGCCATTTTGAAAAATAAATAAATAAATAAGATACATTTTTGAGTTTTTGAAAATGTCTGCTCCAAAAATATTGCTATCCGATGCCCAACTCTTGAAAGGGCCAAATTTCGCCGCATGGAAAACCAAAATGCGGACGATTCTTCAATTCGAAGATCTTTGGGGGATTGTCTCTGGCAAAGACGCCCCTCCCACAGACGATGATCTGTTGGAAAAATATGAAAAGGCTGATGCGAAAGCACTAATGCTCATCACCCTGAGTCTTTCTGATGAGGTGCAGCCATACATTCGGGAAGCAACCGCTTCTTCTCAGGCATGGAGCACATTGTGTACCATCTACGAAGCTAAGAATCTGACGACAAAGTTGCAACTTCAGACAAAGCTTCATACGATGAGTATGCATGATGGCGAATCAGTAGAAGCCTTCTTGCGGCGTGTAGCTGAGTTACGTGCAGAACTCTCTGCACTCGGTGAACCAGTGGACGACAAGTTGCTAGTCCCGCTCACCCTGCGAGCTCTTCCTTCACGGTTTCGGACATTGATCACCACGTTGACAATCACTCAACAGGAGGTGAGTTTTGCAACCCTGGTGAATTATCTCTAGCAGGAAGAAGCCATGCAAAATGTACAAGAAGCCTTCGAAGACAAGGCTCTCATCACGAGGCAAAAACATAAGCCTCGGAAAGGGCAATCAGCCCCCAAAATCAGAAGCAGCATGCTCAGCAGCCATCTTCACAGCGGCCACCACGGCCACCCCAGAAGCAGCATAATCACAAGGCGGATCGGTGGTGCCACATTTGCTCCACGGATACGCACACGACTGCGAACTGTTATTACAACGGTCGCAAGTATGGAAATTCTGGCGAAGAGAGCACTTCTGGCCGAGGATATTCTAAGAAATCCTGATGGCATGCTCGTAATCAGAGGCAGAAGGGCCACATTGCTGCTCAGCAGGATGCCACCTCCGATGAAGAGGTACCAGATACGACTCATTCTGACATTGTTCTAGTCTCACAGACTTCGCAGCCGTCAGAAGATGTCTGGTTGATTGATTCAGGTGCCAGCAAACACATGACTGGCAACAAGAAGTTGTTCCATACTCTGAGTGACCAGCCCACTGGAGATCGGATCACCATTGCAGACAATCAAGAGTATATTGCAGCAGGGATTGGTGATGTCATCATTCCTCTTGGAACATGAAGATGTACACTGACAAAGGTGCTCTATGTTCCAGGTTTGACTTCAAATCTTTTGTCTGTAAGTCAACTTCTTAACCATAGAATGCAGGTTGAATTCTTTGTTGAAAAAGGGGTCAAGTCCTGCATCATTTCCCAGGGAGAGTCAGTCATTGCTCAAGCATTTCTGAAGGGCCGTCTATTTGCACTGGATGCGGTCACTTCATCTAGCATTGCTCTCTCTGCATCAACGGCAGAGTCCACTGCACTTTGGCACTTTCGATATGGTCATCTTTCTGCCGGGGCTCTGCATCAACTCAGTGCAAAGGAAATGGTAAGAGGGCTTCCTCCACTCTCCCATTCCTTACCTGTTTGCTCGGGATGTCTTGCGGGAAAACAACATAGAGGTCCATTCAAACAAAGCTCTTATCATTCTACAGAGCCTCTTCAGGTCGTTCACACCGATCTGTGCGGACCCCTGCCAGCTAGCTTTCAAGGTTTTGCATACTTTCAGCTCATCATTGATGATTACTCACGGAAAATGTGGGTATATTTCCTTCGGAAGAAGAGTGAGGCACTTGCAAATTTCCAGACCTTCTACCAGCAAGCCACCAGGCAGTCTGGGAAGCCTCTTCTTCTCCTCCGCTCAGATCGAGGGGGGGAATTTGTGTCAAAGAAGTTCTTAGCATACCTGAAGCAGCATGGCATTCAAGCAACATTTGACTGCTCCCTATACGCCCCAACAGAACGGGATTTCCGAGCGCCACAACAGGACTGTCATGGAGATGGCTCGTTGTATGCTCTCGACCGCCAAGTTGGAGGATCAGTTTTGGGCAGAAGCAGTCCAGACAGCAGTGTATTTACTCAACCGGGCACCCACGAAGATCTTGCAGAACAAGACACCGGAAGAGGTATGGACTGGTCGTAAACCTTCTATTCATCATTTAAGAGTTTTTGGTTGTACTGCATATATGCATGTTCCAGATAAGAGAAGGAAGAAGATCGATCCAAAGACACTGCCATGTCTTTTCTTGGGGTATAGTACTACCTCAAAGGCATATCGTCTCATGGATCCTGAGACGAAGAAGATCTACGAGAGTCGAGATGTGGTATGTGATGAGTCGTCCTTTGACTCCTTGCCACACAATGGAGATCCAGTACCGACCTCGTCACATAGATTGCTCACACATCCAGATGATGAGCAAGATGATTCTTCTCAGAGAGAAGAAGAGCTAAGTGGAGACTTGTTCGTTGATCTTGGCACATTGGAAAACACATCTTCACATCAATAGCGCCAACGTCCGAAATGGGTCCAGAGTACTATCAAGGATGCACACCTGAACTCACTTCCTGGTACTTCTACGGGAGTTAGAACATGAAGTCAAGCTAGACATGAGGTAAATTTTACACTCATGAGTTCAGTTGTTGAGAGCACCGAACTTGACACTATTCGTGAGGCATTAGACCAACCACAGTGGAAACAGGCTATGGATGCTGAATATGATTCCCTGATTCAGAATCGGACGTGGGAACTTGTCGATCTGCCTCCAGGTAAGAAATCCATTGGCTACAAATGGATTTTCAAAACAAAATATAAGGCAGATGGTTCAATCGACAAACACAAAGCACGACTTGTTGCAAAGGGTTATGCTCAGCAAGAAGGAATTGACTATGACGAGACCTTTGCACCCACTGCGAAGATCAAAACCATCAGAGTTGTATGTGCACTGGCAGCACAAAATGGATGGAAACTTCAGCAGATGGATGTCAAGAGTGCTTTTCTAAATGGTGATCTACAAGAAGAAGTGTACATGGCCCAACCTGAAGGGTTTGTAGACGAGCATCAACCACACAAGGTATGTCGTCTGATAAAGTCTCTTTATGGACTTAAACAAGCACCTAGGGCATGGTATATAAAAATTGATGATCACCTATTGCAGCATGGATTCACTCGTAGCCCCTCAGATACAAATTTGTATATCAAGAAGGTAGGAACAGAGATTGTCATTCTGGTTTTGTACGTAGATGATCTTGTGATCACAGGAAGTTCTGACAATCTTGTAGATGATGTAAAGAATGATCTGAAGAAATCCTTCGACATGACTGATTTGGGGCTACTTCACTATTGTCTTGGCTTAGAGATATGGCAGAAGAAGAATCATATCTTCGTCTCCCAGATGAAATA
This sequence comes from Taxus wallichiana var. yunnanensis, assembly GCA_018340775.1. Lineage (NCBI taxonomy): Eukaryota > Viridiplantae > Streptophyta > Pinopsida > Cupressales > Taxaceae > Taxus > Taxus wallichiana. The sequence continues at coordinate 472,066,960 of CM031239.1, read as the reverse complement.
TGCCAAGACACTCCTGGAAAAGTATGGAATGTCAGATTGTAAACCAATGTCCACACCTATGGAAAAAGGTTTGCAATTATCTAGATTCCAGGATTCACCACAGGTAGATGGCACTCACTACAGGCAGCTTGTGGGGAGTCTCATTTACTTGACTTATACCAGACCAGATCTTTGCTTTGCGGTGAGCTATCTCGCCAGATTTATGCAGGAGCCGAAGAAATGTCATTGGATAGCAGCAAAGCATGTGTTGAGATATGTCCGAGGTACAGTTGACTTTGGTCTGGAGTATCAGAAGAACACTCAGTTCTTCTTACAGGGATATACAGACTCGGACTATGCAGGATCCGTTGATGACAGGAAATCCACTTCAGGATATGTTTTTCATCTCGGATCTGGACCTATCTCGTGGATCAGCAAGAAGCAAACTGTTGTTGCTCTCTCATCCACTGAGGCTGAATACCGTGCTGCACGAGGAGCTGTGTGCGAAGCAATTTGGTTACGTCGCATTCTTGCAGATATAGGGATTCCTGAAGAGAAACCTCCCATCATTCACTGCGACAATCAAGGTGTGTTGAAGCTTGTGAAGAATCCTGTTTTCCATGAATGAACAAAGCATATTGAGGTCGAATGTCACTACATTCGTGAACAGGTCTTGAACCACCAAATTCAGCTCCAGTACTGCCCTACTGATTCTCAGATTGCAGATATTCTCACCAAGCCTCTCGGCAAGGTGAAGTTTGATTTATTTAGGGGGTACATTTGTAAGAGCAATGTATTAAGGGGGGGAATGTTAGCAAATTAATACATTTGTATTAATGAACTTGAGTTCCATCCACTCTCCAAGGATTCATCATTATAAGAAAATATTGTTTCCTTCAAAAGTTGGTCAAGAAAGAGGTTGGTGAATCTCTTTCCTTCAATGAAGATAACTTAGAGTCCATAACCAATGTTCAAAATTCCATTTCTATAATATAAAATGATCATGAATGATGGCTTATTCAATGTAAGAATATCAGTGAGGTTATTAGGGCATGGACCAAGGTGTTGGGTTGTGTTTTCATTCTAGAGGTAGATAGGTCGACACTTTCAGTAACTCAATTCAATAAGGAATTCAAGGAAAAGGATCTCACTCCAAAAAAATTACATTAGGAAGCATGAAATAGTATGTTCTTCATTGAAAGTATATTATTCATTAGATATGGAAAATTCCTTCCTCCTTTCTTTCTCCCTTTTCTTCTTTCCACTTTCTAGTTCTTCATTGTGCATATTCATGATATTTTGTCTCATTCACTTATGTGAATTTCTAAAGTTAAATTGTAAAAGTTCCTTTGATTTATAGAAAGGGAACTTATTTCTTATTTCCTAGGAAGATGTAAAGTCACACGTTTAATGAGAGCATAGTTATCAAGAAGGAACTTTATATACTTCATGAATGAATCTAAAGAATTGTGTGTTTGGGTTTGTTAGTATCTCTATATGCTTCACTATTTCTTTCCTATAATTAAATTTTGAACTAATCTGGCTATTGGGTGTGAAGTCTACTTTCACGTACTCACATCAATAACCTTACCTTTCCTAATTTCTCTCCTTCACCCCTCATCGCTGAAAATTCTTCCCGGTACCCCGTCTACAAGCATTTTTCTGATTCAATGAATTGTTCGTATGTGATCCTTGACCTATTTTTCCACCACACAATAATAGATATGATTATGATAGTTTACATTCAATAATGGTATCCTCCCCATAAGCAACAAGGAGGGTTGTATCCTGTGAGCATTGGTGGAAGCTCATAATTTTTCCATACAACAAATTATTTCACTAACATATTCATACTTATATTCAATATTGCAAACTTACACACACACACATATATATATATAGGAAATGTTTTCCTATATTTTAGGAGGTAGCTACAACCTCTCTTCCCATGAATATCTCTAAAAACTAACAACATGATTTTTGAAACACATTCAAAAACTATATAAAAATTATTTACTAACTCATAATTACATGATAATAATTACTCACGTAATTATTATTTACTAATACAATCATGTGGAGCACTAAATCATAGATTTCCTAACATTCCCATTTTATTATGAACATGGTAGAAAAATATACACACACTCATCTGCAATATGCTCACCCTTGTGAAACATTTCCTACTATATGACTCATGATCTTGATCCAAAATAAAGGATCTCTCCTTCCATAGTTTTAAATATGCTTACCACAAACCTTGACGTGTATAGGCCCCTTAAACTATACACTTTGTGTGGTTTTCTAGATCTTCCCACAAATCCTTTCAAGATCCATAAAATAAATTGATCTAGTGTTTTTGTTCACCATTATGCTTGTACATTAGAGAAGTATTTAGGATGCACAACTAACTTATTACAAAAATGAACAATAAAACACATATTTGAAATCAATTTCACACAAAATCCTATAAGAATCACAATGTTCTTAATTACAACCATTATTGTTGATCGTTGTCACTCAATCTCAAACAATATAGGAAAGCCGCCACCGCCATTAAAATCTACCATTTTTATGTATCCAATTTTGAGAAGAATGGAAATGGAACATTGGTGTCATGTTCCCCCTCCCCTGACAATGTGAAAATTCTATTATTCATCAAACTAAAAAATGGGAACACTAAAAAGTAAATTGTATCATACTACATACATACTCTTTGTTTAGGTCTTTTGTCTTGATCTTGATGCACATGATAAGAAAATTTCTATTGAATGTATTCACTAACCAATCATCTTCTCTAGGATCATCGCACTCAGAGGATATTTGCAATCATATTCTTTCCTATACAATTATTTTTCCATTATCTAATACAAACCACACGAAGTAAAAACTGAAAATAAACACATTGCACAACTAAAAGCACATAATCACACCACAAAAATGTCACACATCTAAAACATCACCATCATTGGTGATTGAAAAAAGGTTGTTGATCAAACCCCACTCATGTTCCTCTTTCCTCCAGTCAATGATGCTAATAAATCATTCAGGTTTGATCATGGAGGTCATTGAACAATTCATCTTGGATGTCAAATTCTACCAAAAGTGTATGCTGTAAGGATTTTTTTTTACAAATTTTTGACAACAGGACATTTATACATACATTATTTGATGTTTGAAGAGACAATAATAACTTGAAAAGTTATGATGACTCTAACTCTTTTGATTAATTTAAACATTTAACCATAATAAAAACCCTTTACAAATTTTAAATTTGGACTCAATGACACTTGATTGGACAAGTGATCACTATGACTCACAATGACATAAACTTGAACTTTTATCCAAATAACAATCAACATAGAAAAATTCCCCAATGATAGTGGATGTAGGACACTAAAAAAATATTGAAACACTGAATAAATGACTCTAATAATATAATTTGACTAACTCTAATGATACTTATTCTCTACTAGAGGAACAAAACATTTAAAAAACAATCAATTTATTACTTTTCATATAATATTAGAGTTATGGACTAGACCAATATTACACATAAGGGAAACTAAGACATGCATATAAATGTAATCACACTTGATTTGTTGTACTCTAGATGGAGTGTTAGACTTGGAAATATAAATAAATATCACACCTTTTAAATCCAAATTCCATGTGGCGAGTAGTTGAAATGCCAAACTTGTGTAAAAATGTAAGCTAATTTATTTTAGCTTTGACAATACCAATGTCTTGAGAGTGAAATATTGTTTCCACTACACTTACAAATCTTGTAAAATAAGATTGTGACTACAAATGTCATGTCTTTTTCATTAACCAATTCTAAAGTAAGTGTCGATATATTGGTGATAATCTTTGAGAATTGTGTAAAGTAACTTCTACATGCACCATCAGATTCTTCTTTGAGTAATATCTCATAAAAACCTTATGAATCTTGATAATAGTCTCTGAGATACACATCCAAATGCAGATGAAATAAGAAGATTATGCTCAAATAGATTGTATAGATATTCTATAGCCTTTAATTCACACCCAATGGTAGATTGAATGGTGTAAAATAGTAGGTTAGGTGGTGTGGGTGATAGCCTAAAACACATACATGTGAAAAAAAAACATGACATGTAATGACATTAATCATAGTTGAGAGTTTCCTCATATTGGGATCTCCCGACCCATTCTCTCCTTCCTCGTGTAGATCAATACACATTTTGAAATAGCAAAGTAAACTCATGCAACTACTAAGGACGTCTATTCATAAGTAAATACGGTGCTGAGGAAACCATGCTAATTAGATATAGAATGTTGGTATGTGAATATACTAGACAATAGATAGAGACTATTATGATTGGTGTCATTTGTCTACACTTTGTAGGCTATCCTTCTTAGCTTTCAAAAATAAGCCTACAAAAACTAATATGTTCTAGTCAATCAACTTAACCCTCTCATTACACGAGGTAATATACAAAAGATAATTTCCCCTACAATGAAAAATTATGCTTCAATTATAATAAACTCAATGTAATACCAAATGAAGATCACCACTCATATTTTTATGGAATTAATGCAAACATCATTCTTCATAATTATATTGAATATTACAAACTTACATATATATAAGAAATGGTTTTCCTATATTTTTGGAGGTAGCTACAATCTCTCCTCCCGCGGATATCTCTCAAACACTAACAACGTGAGTCATTAAAACTCACTCAACCATATTTGTTATAAGCTTTTTAATATAACAACTATATAGCAATTATTTACTAAATCACAATTACTTGATAATAATTACTCATGTAATTATGATTTACCAATACACTCATGTGGATCACTAACTCATAGTTTTCCTAATAGTATATATTATATGTTGCTTTTGTATATTCCTCATGAAGGCATTTTTGTAGATTGATGCCCTTGATGGAAATTTGATATGTATATGAACTTTTTTGGATATATTTTACATGGAAAATTATTGATGTATATGGACTTTTTGTGATTAACATTATGATATGTATACATTAGATATACACATTGCTATATATATCTAATGATGATTTATTTTTATTTTATATAGTTTTATATTGTTTCTTATTTTTGCTTTATTGATATAATGAGACATATAGTGTTAGATGATGATTTGTGATTTTTGACTGATTATGGATAGATGATGATATGCGTTTAGCTTAGCTTTCATTCAAATATGGTATATTTGGAGTAACCTATTTTATTATTACACAAATATAATTTGTGCCATGATTATTAAAAAACCAGGATGAGTAATTCATATGAACATAAAAATAAACAAAGGAAAAGGTCAAACAAGCCTAATCACATAGTAAGTTAAATACATGAAGGTTATATATGAACTAGGATGATAACAACATACATGTAATTGGTCAAAAGAAAAGATAAAAATGTAATAAAACCCAAGTACATAGAAATATGATGTCACCAAAGTTATATAGAAATACAAACAATGTAAAATAAACCCAATATACAAATTATTGTTAATCACCATGACTATGAGTAAATCAAGATGTACATAGATTACTTGTAATTGGTCAAAAGGAAAATTCAATATATAAAAAGAGTATTGTTGGAACATAATGGTTAAGTGGGCTGGCCACCCCTTAATTAAATATGGGCCCAACATTATTATCTAGGTTAAATATTTAATAATAAAAATATTTATATTTCTATTATTAAATATTCAAACCTAGGATATACTTTAGGTTAAATATTTAATAATAAGAAATAGTTATATTTCTATTATTAAAAATTTTAAACCAACAGTATATGTGTCAACCATTTAGGTTGAAATATTCGTAAGCACACTCATCGGATGAAAACTTATGCACACTATTGAGAATTTGATTAGAAACATTGAACTCACCTGAAAAGAAGTTATTGGATATTACTCCTTAATTTGAATTTCTCATCATCACTTACGAGGTTGCTTTGTTGCAAGTCAAGATCATCATAAACATCGGTGTATAAATTGTGTTCATGTTCACATCTCTTAGGAAGTACATGCTCTCCAATTATAGGTTCATCAAGTCATCATGATTTTCTTTGACTAGATTCATGATGATTAGACATTTTCCACCAACATGGGTAGCTCAATATCACCCTTAAAGGTCATGAAGTAGTTGAAATATTTTGAATTTTGACGGGAGTATATTTATCATTGAGTCATCGGTCTTTGAAAAATATACTCCATCTTCCTAATAAGAAGAAGTTTCTCCACTTTACCATTGACTAGGATGATATAATTCAACCAATCCAGCTGCATATCTCCTCTAACATATCAATATAAGCTTCAACCCAACAACATACCATACGAGGAAAGTATTATTGCTACGAGTATTATCATTATTATTTCCTTTTTAGGGAAGTCTACGAATACTACATGAGAATTCTTTATCGGCCCATAAGGGGAACTTATTTCATTTCTATGGAGAGAAAGTGGTCAAATGTAGGAGAGAGAAAGAGTCCAAGAGCTTTAGCAACTTTTACATGCATGATGTTTTGAAGCTCAGGAGTGAATGATGAAATTGTTCAGTTTGTACCCATTACCCAACAAGGCTTTGTAGAAAGGTTCTACCTCCCTAGAGGTGGATGTTATGGAAGCGAATCAGTTCAAAGATGAATTGGATTGAGATGCACAAGGTAGTTCTTTAGTGGTGGTATATTTAGGTCATGAAACATAAGTGCTTCCTTTGATGTGTTGAACGTGTTTCTCAAGTTTCTTGGGGTGAGTTCTCAAGTAATCATATTCAGAAATTGGAATTTGGATTTTTTGAAATGGTCAATAGTATTAAAGGATGAGAAAGTGGTAGGAACGTCAGAGATTGTGGCAGCCTTGACATGAATGTTCTTAGGATTTACATAAACTAATTTTTTAAAGGAAGTTGAAGGATACTTACTCGAGGAGGAAGAAGGATTCTTGATTGAAGTAGTCTCATGATTCTTCTCAGCTAAACTTTTGGAAGTAGAATTTGATGATATTCATTTCGTTGTTTTTTTTATGGATTCATCATTTTATGATTCAATTTCTTATCTTGAACATAAATTAAAGATATTTTTTTCTCCTTTTGTGTTCAAGTGAATCTTTGGATAAGAGTAACTATATATCGATTTTTCATCGGCAAGCACGCATTCAAAATATCTTATCTAAACATATTCTTCTTCTCCTTCATTTTCAACTTTTGATTCAAAATTTTCTTCTTCATCATCTTCATTGATCTCACATATTGCATTGACTGGTTAACCATCCAAGGCAAGCCTTCGGGGTGTGCTTGCCATCCTGTCTCCTCTTCGGTTTAGATGAGGTGCTAGTTAAGAACTACTTTATTCAATATTGTAATTTAATTTTCCAAATTTTTCAATAATTTATCAGCTATCTCATGTTTAGAACCCTAGGTATTATCCTTCATTGGTGGATTTCATCTTATATGAGAATATGAACTCATCTTCCACTTGAACAAAAAAATTCTGAGCATGGTCCAAATATCATGGTTGAAATCTTTCTAGAAATAAACTCACTTTAGGAAATTGATAATTCATGAAGAAAATCTTCAGATTATTTGCAGTAGGAAGGAAATGATAAGAATCTTGTTAATCAGTTTATTGAATTTTTCATGAAATCTCCCATGGAATTGTGCGGCTCCTTCTTCATCCGAGTGAGTTGATCACAGGAGGGCATGAGCATATTCAATGGTCTTGAATATTTCTTCAAACTTATTTTCATACCACCCCAATTAGAGATTGAGAATGAAGGGTCCAATAGTAGAACCAGTTTGTTGCAACATCTTACAATGTTTCCATGAACAACCACACTAAAATGTCTTCATGTTGAACTCCAAGGATGCCACAGGATGTGATGAAGGCTATGATATGATCGTTAGGAAATTTCTTTCCATCTCCATATAATTTCATAAAGTTATTTATTTATGCTTATGGAAGTTCATGGAGTGGTGGAGCCAAAGCCAACGGAAAAGTTTTATGTCCCCATGGCACTAGTGCTTGTGTTGCCATTTCCTCTTCTTTTTCTTCTTCTCTTTATCCTTTATAAGGAATGAGGACTCGTGGTTCAAAAATTGTCTCTTAAGTGTGCCCTTTAAGAGGATTTTCAAGAACTTATCTTCTTGTTGTTATAATGGGAAGTCTGAAATAAACTCTTCATTTTTCCTCAAATGAAGGGTTGACAAAACCACCTATACGATCTTTCTTTGAGTGCACCTTATTGAATCCATATTTTCTCAACTTCTTAGGAAGGAAGGAAACTTGAAAAGTGTGGATTTATCAATAGGATTTGAAAAAAGGTTATTGAGCATATATACTATTTTTGGTATTTTTAATTTTTTGATTTATTTATATTTTATAGATATATTTATGGGTGCACAATGGAATATTTATCCCCATTAGAGTCACCAAGAAGTGTTGGTGATAAAATTTTTGTATGGAAATTATGTGTATCCAATAATGCTCATGGGGCTATGCCCCTATTTTTATATGGGGAGGATCAAATTATTGAATGTAAACTATCCAAATCCTATCAATTGCTATGGGGTGGCCAAATAGGTCGGGTATCACACAAGAACACTTAATTAAACTTATGACAAAGTTCTTGTATGGGGTATAAAGGAGGAATTTACAACGAAGAGGGGTGAAGGAGAGAAATTAGGCAATGGAAGGTTATTGTTGTGAGTAGGCACAAACAGAGTTCACATCTAATAATTAGAGTAGTTCAACATTCAATTAGAGGAAAACAATAATGAAGTATCTAGCGAGACTAACAAACCCAGACACACAATTTTTATATTCATTCATCAAGGATACAAAGTTCCTTCTTGATCACTATGCTTACAAAGTGTAGAAAAGAGAGAAAATAGAGGAACACATGAGAAAGGAAAATGGAAGAAATGTAGCTTTTATTTCTTATGTTGGTGATACAAAGATCAACACTCAAACCAAAATCCACAATTTCTACAAAGAACTAAATTTGTAGGATTTTAGGATCCTTTGAAATCGAGAAGACATTTCAATTTATAACAATATGAATTGACCTTTCACTTACCCCCACATGACTCTTCATGATCTCATTTAACTTGTGACTTTACATCTTCCTAGGAAATAAGAAATAAGTTCCATTTTTATAAATCAAATGGAATTTTACAATTCAAATGTAGAAAGTGAAATAAGTGAATTAGAAAAATATCATGATTATACAATGAAGAATTATAAAGGGAAAGAAGAAAAGGAAGAAATAAAGGAGAAAGGAATTTTCTATATTTGATGAAGAATCTCCTTATGATGAACATATTTCTTCATGCTTCCTAATGATTTTTTTGAAGTGGGCTCCTATTCTTTGAATTCCTTGATTAATTGAGCACTTTGTAAGTGCCAACCTATCTTCCTCTGGAATGTAAACACAACCAAACACCTTGGTTCATGCCACAGGAACCACAATGATATTTGTGCATTGGTGAGCCATCCTTGATGATCATTTCAAATTGTAGAAATGGAACTTATTATGTTGGTCGGGACTCTAAGTTATCTTCATTAAAGGAAAGAGAGTCACTTACCTCTTTCTTGACCAGCTCCTGGAAGGAAACAATGAGTGACTATGATGATGAATCCTTGGAGAGTGGAGGAACTTAATTTCTTGAAAAAAATTATAGACATATTTCAAGATATCAAAATAATTTTGTACACAAGATCCCTACTCAAATATTTCTTGAGCATTCCATATTTCATATCCATGATGTAGATCTAGACTTGAGACAAGTTCTCTGTAATTGATGCAAACATATTCTTACTCATGAGAGTGTGAGATTTAAAGGATCTCATCTCTAACACCAATGGGAACACCTCATCCAAGTGAATTACCTCTTTTACAAAATCCTCCTTTACTTTCTTTCTTTACTTCTGAAAAAGTTGCAAGAATGTACTTGATGAGAGAAATGACATCTAGAAATAATGCCTTGCCTTGCTCAATGATTTTCTCAATCCAATTCTCATTAGCCTTCCCATACATCATGTAACCTTGTTCTTTCATGATCACCTCTGGGTAAACACTACTCATAGGAATAATTTATCCTACTAGAAGAGAATATTTTGAATCGGGTTCCAAGAAGGGTTGAATGTAAGCACTGAGAGATTTTACCTATTCCTCCAATTGCACAATTATTTTCTTGTATTCTTCATTCTAAGAGAGGAGGAGGGAAGAAGATTCCTTGAAAAGGTGAGAATCACACCTGAGCATGCAAAACTTGACCTAATGATATGTAAATAAAATCATAATCTGATGGAGTCATTTTCTTAATAGGTTTTTCATTCCTAGGCCTAACAACTTCAACACACTCATAACTTGAGATGCCATTGAAGTAGTGAGATGTTTTAGGCCTTCTTCCTTAGAAATTAGATTTTAGGGCTACAAATATTTCTTTGAGACTAGGCATGATAACATGTTATATTGTCCGTACATCACTTTTAATCATTTATTGAATCCATGGAAATGGATCTTTAGGAGTTGACATGATGTTGTTTGCAAGAGAACTTTTAAGAGCTTGTTGTGGAATCAACTCTTGATCATCATGGGGAAGTTTCTACATTAGGGATGACATACTGGATGCTTGAAAGAGAAATATGTTATAATGGATCACCCTTTCTTTCCTTCACTTATCTCAATTCAACCAACTCCCCTTGACTCACCAAATCATCTCTCCCATGTCAAAAATCCCACTTAGCCATCTCACCAAGCTTAGCGAGCTCACTCAACCATCTCATCTAGAGTAACTCAACTCACTCGGTGAAAAGGTAATGATGAATTAACTTGAAAAATGAGATAATATTACCTATTTATCTTAAAATACAATGAATCTCTTGGTTCTTTCCATACTACATGATGTCCCTCAGTTTTACTTGTTGCGCCCCGTGATGTTCTATTTTACAACTGTGATCAAAATGATGCCTCGAGACCTCCATGAAGGATGAAATTCCTTATTTGAGCTATAAAAACATCTTTCAACCTTGTGAATATTTCAATAATCTACAAGATGAATTAAAATGGATCTAATTTCCACTTTCTCGCACCCAAAACAAATACTTCTAATATTAGTAAGTGCTTTCAGGACTGCTTTATTTTGGGGTATTTAACTCATTTTCTAAAATTTTAACTTCTTGATCCTATATCATACATAATTTAACTCCATTGATGATGCATTGATATTTTTAGCAAGTTCCTACTTTAAAAATTGCTTTCTGCATTTTGTTTTTCTACTTTTTTGCTATTTTTGGGAAAGATTGCCTAGTTTATCATTTTCATTGTTCTCTGAGTGCGTGTCCCTTTGATATGAGGGGATTAATATTTTTAGTATGTTTCTATTTTTAGAATAAAATGAACCATGCGCTTACTATTTTTAGAAACAACACTTATCCACCTTGGATTGCAACAAAAATTCATCATTGGATTAATCTCACTCTAGTTACCCGTGCTCAAAATTTCACCTCGATCTACCTATTGGAAAGGTTGGAAAATAAAAAAATATCATATAGGGAGTAAAACTAGGGTTTTCTAACATTAAAACATTAGGGCATAATCTACTCCATTGTTACAAACTTCTTGAATGCTCCTTGATTGAAGATCAACTAAGAAACTCTCATCCAAATTTGTTCTTTGGTTTGTAAGATATAAGTTTTTTCTTGTTTTGATGCATATGGAATCGATCACGGGAGCATAACTTGCAGAGGCCATAACTTTTGATCCGACATTTGGATCATCCTGAAATTTTTGGGTGGTAGATATACATTAGGACTATCTTGTGGTCAACTTTTTCTGCAAAGTTGTGCTCATTTTGGCACGTTTTGGGCTCGGATTCTGTCATCTAGTGGCCTAAAATTGGCTCGAATTTTTTCCGCTTTTGACTAGGTCTTATAACTTTAATAACTTTTGTTGTGCTTATCGAATAAGTCCAAATTTTGTGTGAGCCCTAATTTATAAATGCATATTTGGCACGAAAATTTTTGGGTCAATCCGAGTTGTTTTGCATTTTAGGGTTTTAGAGTAGTCTTGAAATAAAAGGAGAATTGTAATGATGTAATAGATCAGTGTGAATTCCAGAATGAGAAGTAAGCTATTTTGAAACTCCTAGTTTTATTTGCAAAGCTATTTATGTGTGTTTTTGGAGGTATTTCAACCTCTTGCAGTTGGATTCACATCAATTGGTATCAGAGCAGGATTTTGATCTTGCGGAAATAGTTAAGGTAACATATTACATTTTTATGTGTAGTTTTTACCTCTGTTTTATATAACCATGGCTAGACGTGGGAGGGGAGGTTATGCCCAGATGAATAGGCATATGCAGGAGCTACAAAGACAAGTTGTTGAGCTCACGGGGAAGTTACCCGCCTTAGAAGGAGACATGCAAATGGGGATGCAAACCCAGATAGTGATATTGAAGAAGAGACTCCATTAATGAATGAAGGAGGAGATGAAGAAGAAAATGAGAGAGACGAAGAAACCTTGAATGAGAGACCATTTGAGGAGAGATTGATCAAGGCTTTAGAGGGAAATAATGACGACATCAAGATTAATGTTCGATTATGGTGGAGGGTTACGACCGGAGGAGTTGATGATTTGGTTAAATCACATGGAAAAATTCTTTGAGTGGAAAACCTTTCGAGGAGGAGAAGAAGGTTAAGTTTGCATGCACTAAGTTAGGTGGACATGCATTGATATGGTGGGATCACCTATAAAATGAAAGACAAAGGAATGGAAAGGGAAAGATCTAAAACTGGAATAAAATGGTAAAGAAGTGAAAGAAAAGTTTCTTCCTATAGATTATGCTTAGACACTCTTTCAAAGGTTCCAAAACCTAAGACAGAAGGATCTCAGCATTGAGGAGTATACTAATGAATTTTATAAGTTATCAATCAGGGTGGAACATGGAGAGTTTGAAGAACAAAAGGCTACACGGTACATAAATGGGTTGAGTTACACCATACAAGATGAGTTGAGTATGCTCTGGATCCATAGCCTAGATGATGCTTATCAACTTGCATTAAAGGAAGAGGAAAAGAACAAGAGGAATAATTTTAGAAGAGGTGTGAAGAGAGGTCCATCATCATCTCCAATGAGAGGCAGGGGTAGATTTGAATCTACAAAAGGTGAATCCTCTAATACAGAAGGGCATGAAGATTCTGGTCAAAGCCATGGTAACTACCAAAGAGGTAGGGGGTTTCAGAGGGGAAGAGGTTATAATGGAGGATGGGGCTGGAATAGCCCCCAAAGGTAATATACATGTTACAGATGTGGTGAAGAGGCGCACAAAGCTTTTGAGTGTCCGCACTATCCTACACAAGATAGATGGCAAGGAGAAAAACCATGATTAAATGCGGTTGGTCAAGGTGAAGAGGAAGAAGAAATGGAGGTTCTACTGAGACTTGGGTGAAACCATCATGATAAGGAGGACGATGATTGTCCCAAGGAAGGAGAAAGAACGCAACGTTGCTTTGGAGCTGATTCATGGCTTCGAACAAATATATTTTGCACAAGACGCACCTACGGAGAAAAGGTATGTAAAATTATTATTGATGGTGGTATTTGTGAAAATATGGTTTCAATTGTAATGGTTGATAAATCGAATCAATGTGTGACAAGCACCCATATCCCTATCGTATATCATGGTTCAAGAAAGGAAATGAAGTAACCATAGATAAAAGATGCCTTATAAAGTTTTCAATTGGGAATACCTACGAGGATGAGGTGTGGTGTGATTGTTAGTGCAAAATCACAAGACTCCCCACGGATGCTGATCAGGTTTCTAAGTTGATCTTCAGGCATCCAGTGTGATTGCACAACATTGAAACCTTTCTCCAAGTGTGGGACTTGCAGAAATGAGAAAGGAATCTCCAGAGAAGGCTGGTTCCTGCTCCTAAACCACCTGCCACAAGCTATTCCAGTGTAGGCAAGCTAATCTAATCCTAATCTAACCATGCCAAAGAGACAGAGAGAGAGAGAGAAAGGAAAAGAACAAAAGCCTACACTAAAACGGTGATACACCAGAGAAGGAGAATGTTGGACATCTATCAAAACTGCCATGTAACAAAGAGAGGTGAGCAATGGGAAGGATGGACAGATGCATCACAGGCCCAAGGATAGATTTCACACAGAAAATGTCCCAAAACTCCATGAACATAGCTCCAGACCTGCAATGAACATTCAAAGTGCACAAATACCTGCAATGAAGAGAGGTAAGAAGAAAACAAGCAAAAATGAGCAAGGATGGATAGATGCATCACAAAACATGTTTTTGTTGCTTCAGAAGTTTGCACAGAACATCATTTCAATAGTAAAAGGCAAAAATGCCATTACAGAGCAAGGGAGGAGGTTCGAACTCCATTTTCAACCTTGGAGAAGAAAAGAAGGGAGGGCAGAGCAGAAAGATGAACAACTGGTAATGTCTCTCCCTTGAAAGAAGTCCCTCTTTACAATATATAGGAAGAATGAGAGAGGGAAGAGAGAGGAAATTCAAATCTACCACAACCACTCCTGGGTCGCATTTAACTCATCTCATTATGGCGGTAGGTGAGAACCCCAGCGAAACCAAAAGTGGCAAACTGTATTTTACATTTTTAAGAATTTGTTCTCACCCAATTAAATATATCCAGTTGTAATTGGACGAGAGGACCTTGTAAGCTTTCCGAAAAGTCCAACCTTGCATGAATCTGAGCTTGCGGTCAAAATTTATGGCCATCGAATATCTACGCCGTGGTCTCCTTACCCGTCAAGACTCAAAATGTTGCGCCTCCTGAAGGTGCGCCATAGGTGCATCCGTGTGTGTGTCGACATCCTCTTACGTGCGCCAAGGCACAACTTTTTCCCTATTGACACTCTGTGTCATGCGCCATTTCGTGCGCCAAGGGCGCATCCTTTACCCTGTCGACATCCATTTCTGTGCGCCACTTTCCTGCGCCTTGGCGCATACATTTTAGTGTCAACACTCATTGTCATGCACCATTTCCATGTGCCAAGGGCACATCCTTTACCCTGTCGACATCCATTTCTGTGCGCCACTTTCCTGCGCCTTGGCGCATACATTTTAGTGTCAACACTCATTGTCATGCGCCATTTCCGTGCGCCAAGGGCGCATCCTTTACCCTGTCGACATCCATTTCTGTGCGCCACTTTCCTGTGCCTTTTGAATGTCAGGGATTTGAGCTTCTTTGATTTCTATATTCTCCTGTTTGTCTATATCAACCCGGGGGGAGATATTTACAACAATTTGGCAACTCAACGGGGTCACCTGCCTGCTAGGTAGAAGATCAGTGGCCTTTTAGCAATCCATTGGGCATGGAGTCATAAGCAAGCCTGAAAACTGATCTAAACTTTGAAAAATCCCTTCTGAGCCACTTGAAACCCATTGAACTTAGAGTTGTTCTCACCAAAATGCCACCAAAACGAACTGTGCAAGAGCAAAACCAGCACCACAAAAACTATGTACAGAATTGAAAATCATACATGCTCCAAATGGAACATGCAGAGTGTGCACAAGCACTTCTTCTACTGAAAGCAAACCTACCTACTCTACTGTAACTGGGAGCAAAGGCAAGCTAAACAAACCCTGCAATTGGTTGTGAGAAATAGCTTCCCTTTCTCAAAAGTGGCAGCCATGCAATTGATTTGGAGCTGATCATGGCTGTTAGGATGAGTGGAAAATCAACAAGAAGCTGGTATTCCACCCAAATCATCAAGGTATCAGCTGAAGGCAAATTCAATACCTCTTTTAGTTGCTCTGCATTTGGATTGAAGGGGTATGACAGCTGATCCTTGGTACTTTGTAGCTCACCCTCATGCTCAGAAGCAAGCATGACTGGTTGTGACTTCTCCTTTGGCTCCAATGAAGCCAAATACCTGATTGGGCAAGGTCCGATCCATTTGATATGCCCATAGCTCTGATTTTCAACTCCAAAATGGAGTCTTCTTGTAGACCCTCAATGGATGGTGTGGAAGCAATGGTGAAATTCCTTTGTCCTTTCTCTTCCTCCAATGAAGAACATGAAAGATTAAAATCTTCCAATCTTGATTCCGAAGAGCTGTTATAAGATGCAGGCTGCTGCAAATGAATGTTCTCCTTCATGACAGCAGACTCTTGTGTTTGGAATGTGGATGATGAAAGAGAGAATGGTGGAAACTCAACCGGCTCTTCTCCATCAAAACAGTCCTCCAAATCTGACAGATAAACTACCTCATGGCTGTCCTGCTGCAAATGTTCAACTTCCTCCATGGTGTCCTCTTGATCTGTAACTTGACCACCATGGTTTCTTTCACCCTCCAATATTGAGTTTGAGAGATCAAACTCCTCTTCAGCATTGGAACTTGAGAGAGGTGAAGTAGAAAGAAGAACTAAAGGTTCTCCTGTATCCTGCTTTGTGCTCAGAGCTCTTGGATCTCAGTAACTTTCTCCTCCATGCCTAGAATGTGCTCCTCTGCTTTGGATGCGGAGTAGCTTCTCCTTCCTCCAATGTTCAAAGACAATCTTGCTCTTGAATGAGCTCCTCCTCCAGCATGAAGTTTGTCAAGTCAAACTCTTCAATTTTCTACTCTAGAGGACAAGTTGGGACCTGCAAGAACTTCTTCTTACGCTACAACAAAATCAGCCACGACCACTATTTGTTCAACCTTAGCCTCTTCTCGTAGGTTTGACCATCAAGGTGATCTTTGTCATCCAAAATTTGGCAGCCCAAACCTTCAAGTTGTCTATCATTTCTTTTCTTCTTGGCTCTTCCTCTTGCTGTCCTTGATGACTAATTTTTGCAATTTCTTCTTCCCACATGGAATTGGGAATGCAAGAGGAGGGATGGGTTATAACTCAAATGGTTTGGAAATTTTTTGTGGTGGTGGAGGTAGAAACTCTTGTTTCTTTGGAGGAGGGGGTATTTCTGTTAGCTCTTGTGGAGAGGATGAATTTTTGGAAGGAAAAAGAAAGAAGAATTGAGGTGTGGTGGAAGACTGAGAGGTGGAGACATGGGATCAACATTTGGGACAGCAGATGGAGAGTTTAAAATTTGCAAGTCCCAATTTGCAGAGAAAAACCAGATGATGGTGTAGAACTTACCCATTGACAAGGTTGTTCAACACCGAATGTATAGGCCTCTATTTCTGCTGTCCATTGTGCAAGTTGGGGCAGCATCTTTATCATGAAGTCCAGCTTCTCCTGAGGGCTGAAGTGTCTTGGAAAAGGGCCTCCCCATGGACAAGGAGTCCTGCAACCAATTCTGAAAGCTCTCATTTGAGCTATTGCTCTGGACTGCACCATCTTTACCTCCATCTTTTGGATTTTCTCCAACAGACCAGCATCTTGGATCTGATGGTCTTCATTATATGCATACTCTTGCTCTTGGAAAGCTCCATAGCCAAACTGACTTTGGCACTGCTGCTCATATGGGTATGCATACTGATCTTGAATTTGTTCAAAATGTTGATTTGGAGGAGTTGTAATGTATGTTGGAGGTGGGAAACATTGCTGCTATTGATGTGAATTCCATGATGGAAATGAAGTCATGATTGCACAACCTCATGGAATGGGAAAGAATGAAAGAGATGGAAAGAAGGATGAATGGGAATGGATGGAAAACGGGTCTGCAACTTCAGAAATGGGTTGCTGATCAGATGGAGTCGCCAGATGTGTTTGTAAGTGCCTCCAAAGGCTGAAATCTTCACAGGAACACACCAACCTGCAAAAGATGAAGTGGAAGACCTCTAAGGTCCCACCGGGTGTGCCAAAACTGTTAGTGCAAAATCACATCACCCCGGATCTTTGGTCAGTTTCTAAGTTGATCTTCAGCATCCGGTGCGATGCACAGACAACATTGAAACCTTTCTCCAAGTGTGGGACTTGTAGAAATGAGAAAGGAATCTCTAGAGAAGGCTGGTTCTTGCTCCTAAACCACCTACCACAAGCTATTCCAGTGCAGGCAAGCTAATCTAATCCTAATCTAACCATGCCAAAGAGACAGAGAGAGAGAGAGAAAGGAAAAGAACAAAAGCCTACACTAAAACGGTGATACACCAGAGAAGGAGAATGTTGGACATCTATCAAAAGCGCCATGTAACAAAGATATGTGAGCAATGGGAAGGATGGACGGATGCATCACGAGCCCAAGGATAGATTTCACACGAGAAAATGTCCCAAAACTCCATGAACACAAGCTCAGGACACTGCAATGAACATTCAAAGTGCACAAATACTGCATAATGAAGAGAGGCAAGAAGAAAACAAGCAAAAACAAGCAAGGATGGACAGATGCATCACAAAACATGTTTTTTTGCTTCAGAAGTTTGCATAGAACATCATTTCAATAGTAAAAGGAAAAAATGCCATTACAGAGCAAGGGAGGAGGTTCGAACTCCATTTTCAACCCTAGAGAAGAAAAGAAGGGAGGGCAGAGCAGAAAGATGAACAACTGGTAATGTCTCTCCCTTGAAAGAAGCCCCTCTTTACAATATATAGGAAGAATGAGAGAGGGAAGAGAGAGGAAATTTGAATCTACCACAACCACTCCTGGGTCGCATTTAACTCATCTCATTATGGCGGTAGGTGAGAACCCCAGTGAACCCAAAAGTGGCGAACTGTATTTTGCATTTTTAAGAATTTTTTCTCACCCAATTAAAGATATCCAGTCGTAGTTGGATAGAGGACCTCATAATCTTTCCAAAAAGTCCAACCTTGCATGAATCTGAGCTCGCAATCAAAAGTTATGGCCATCTGAATATCTACGCCAGGGTCTCCTTCCTGTCAGCGCTCAAAATGTTGCGCCTCCTAAAGGTGTGCCATAGGCACATCTGTGTGTGTGTCGACATCCTCTTACATGTGCCAAGGCGCAACTTTCACCTGTTGACACTCTGTGTCATGCGCCATTTCCGTGCGCCAAGGGCGCATCCTTTACCCTGTCGACATCCATTTCTGTGCGCCACTTTCCTGCGCCTTGGCGCATACATTTTAGTGTCAACACTCATTGTCATGCGCCATTTCCGTGCACCAAGGGTGCATCCTTTACCCTGTCGACATCCATTTCTGTGCGCCACTTTCCTGCGCCTTGGCACATACATTTTAGTGTCAACACTCATTGTCATGCACCATTTCTATGTGCCAAGGGCACATCCTTTACCCTGTCGACATCCATTTAAATGCGCCACTTTCTTGCGCCTTTTGAATGTCGAGGATTTGAGCTTCTTTGATTTCTATATTCTCTGTTTGTCTATATCGACCGGGGTGAGATATTTACAATGATGATGTTATCCCAATGGATGCATGTCATATATTCTTGGGTAGGCCTAGGCAATACGATAGAAAGGTTACACATGATGGAGGAAAAATGCATATACCTTTTGGAAGGATGGTGTAAAGGTGGTCTTATTACCCTTCAAGGAAGAAGAGAAGAATGAGGGCTTATTGGCTACAAAAGAGTTTATTATAGAAATGGAAGAAGCTGGATGTTGTTATGCACTAATGTCAAAGAAGCTGGAGAAAGAAGGCTTTAATACACCTATTGCAGCAGAAAAGATACTAAAAGAATACAAAGATGTCATACCAGATGAGCTACCAGATGGGTTACCTCCAAAGTGAGATATTTAACACCATATTGATTTGATCCTAGGATTGGCCCTTCCAAACCAGGCAGCCTATCGGATGAGTCCGACACAGAGTGAAGAGTTGAACAAGACAAGTGATAGATCTAATATAGAAAGGGTTTATGAGAGAAAGCATGAGTCCATGTGCAACTCCAGCGTTATTGACTCCAAAAATGATGGAGACTGGAGAATGTGTGTAGACAGTAGAGCCATAAACAAGATCACAATTAAGTATCGGTTTCCAATTCCGTGATTGGATGATATGATGGATGCGCTAGCGGGAGCCTGATATTTTAGCAAGATTGACCTACGGAGCGGTTACTACCAGATCCGAATCCGTGAAGGGCATGAATGGAAAACTGCTTTTAAAACAAAAGATGGATTATACGAGTGGATGGTGATGCCATTTCGGCTATCTAATGCACCCAATACATTCATGAGGTTGATGAACAAAGTACTTCGAGAATACAATGGTAAGTTTGTTGTTGTCTATTTTGATGATATTTTTATATTCAGTAAGACAGTGGAAGAACACTTGTTACATTTGAAATTGGTGCTAGACTTGTTGCGTAAAGAGAGTCTATATGCTAACTTAAAGAAGTGTAGATTCCTTCAGAAGAGTCTTGTTTTTTTGGGATTTGTCATATCGGGGATGGAGTGAGGATGGATGAGGAAAAGAAAAGGCAATTCTGGAATGGCCTATTCAAGGAATGTGACAGAGGTTCGTAGTTTTCATGGATTGGTAGCTTTTTATAGGAAGTTCATCAGGAATTTTAGTAGCATTGCTGCAGCCATAACAAAGTGTACAAAAGGGAGGGAGTTTGTATGGACCAAGGCAACAACAGATAGTTTTGAATTGTTGAAGAAGAAAGTATCAGAAGCACCTATTTTGGTATTGCCAGATTTTAGCAAGGTCTTTGAGGTTGACTGTGATGCCTCACATGTTGGGATTGGAGCTGTGTTGAGTCAAGAAGGATGACCAGTGGCATTCTTTAGTGAAAAGCTAAATGAAGTCAAGAGGAAATATTCTACTTATGATGTGGAATTTTACGCTATTGTTCAGGCATTAAGGAACTGGAGACATTACTTGGTAGCAAAGGAATTTGTACTCTTCACTGACCATGAAGCCTTGAGGTATGTAAACACACAGAAGAAACTAAATAGTAGGCATGCAAAATGGGTTTCATTTTTGCAAGAATATACTTTTGTTTTAAAGCATAAGTCTGGTAAGCAGAATCAAGTTGCTGATGCCTTGAGTAGGCGTGTAGCCCTTTTGACAACAATGGAAAATAAAGTCCTAGGGTTTGAGGCAGTTAAGGAATTGTATGAAGGTGATCCTGATTTTGGTGATGTTGTCAGAAAGCTTAAGGAGCCTACAGTAGTTAGTGATTCTTTTGATTATTTGATACAGGATGGTTATTTGTTTAGGGGGAAACAATTGTGCATCCCTGCTGGTTCAATGAGAGAAAATATTATAAGAGAATTGCATAGTGGAGGGTTGGCTGGACACTTTGGTATAAGTAAGACAATTTCTCTTGTTGTAGAAAAGTATTATTGGCCAAAGGTAAAGAGGGACATCAGTAGGGTTGTAGCAAGATGTAGAGTGTGTCAAATGGCTAAGGGTCATGCATAGAATACTGGGTTGTATATGCCATTGCCTATCCCTACAGGGCCATGGGTTGATCTGAGTATGGATTTTGTGTTAGGGCTTCCTAACACATAGTGAGGGAATGATTCTATCTTTTTCGTGGTTGATAGATTCTCTAAGATGGCACATTTTATTTCTTGTAAAAAAACTAATGATGCTTCCAGAATTGCAGATTTGTTTTTTTTCCAGAAGTGGTTAGATTGCATGGAATTCCAAGAACGATCACTTCAGATCGGGACACAAAGTTTTTGAGTCACTTTTGGAGGACTCTGTGGAAGAAATTGGGGACACAACTACAGTTCAGTAGTGCATATCACCCCAGATTGATGGGCAGATGAAGTAGTGAACAAAAGCTTGGGAAATCTCCTACGTTGTATAGTTGGAGAAAAGCCAAAACAATGGGACTTAGCTTTACCTCTGCGAGTTTGCATATAATAGCTCGATAAACGGAGTTAACGGGGAGGTCTCCTTTCCAAATTGTGTATGGTAGGAATCGAAGGAGGTCCTAGATCTAATTGTTCTACCGGTGAAGATGAAACTAGTGATGATGCAGAAGCATTTGCAGAACACATTCTACAGCTACAAGATGAAGTGAGGGAAAAGCTGAAAGTGAGTAATGCACAATATAAAATAGCTGCAGATGCCAGTAGGAGAGTAAGTGTATTTGAAGAAGGAGATATGGTGATGGTTCATCTTAGAAAAGAGAGGTTTCCAAAGGGGACATATAATAAACTCAAGTATAAGAAGATTGGGCCATGTAGGATTATGAAGAAAATGAGTGATAATGCCTACAAGGTGGAGCTACTGAAAATTTGCTATCTCACCAGTTTTTAATGTTTCTGACTTATATAAGTTTCCAGGTCATGATGAAAATGTTGCGAGAGGAGGAAGAAATAAACTGGAAGCAAAAGATCTTTGAAGAAGAAAAAGGAAAGGGTAATGTGTGTCTTGGACCAAAAGACAATCACTACTAGACATGGGAGCTACAACAGATATTTGGTATAGTGGGAAGGTTTGTAGCAAGAAGAAAATACTTGGATTCCTGAGTGGGAGTTGAGGAAAATTGACAGTACAAAATTAGATGAGTTCCGTCAACAGAATTCACAGGAGCTGAATTCTTTTCAACCAGGGAGAATGATGCGGGAGCATAACTTGCAGAGGCCATAACTTTAGATCCAAATGTTGGATCGTCCGAAATTTTACGGGGTGGTAGATATACTGATAGTACTATGTTGTGGTCAATTTGCTTGCAAGGTTGTGCTCATTTTGGCATGTTTTTGGGCTCGTATTAGTCATCTAGTGGCCTAAAATTGGCTCGAATGTTTTTTCCACTTTTGACTAGGTCTTAGAACTTTAATAACTTTTGTTGTGCTTGTCAGAATAAGTTAAATTTCATGTGAGCCCTAATTTATGAATGCATATTTGGCACGCAAATTTTGGGTCAATCGAGTTGTTTTACATTCTAGGGTTTTTGGCATTTTAGGGTTTTAGAGTAGTCTTGAAATAAAAGGAGAATTGTAATGATGTAATAGATCGTGTGAATTCAGAATGAGAAGTAAGCTATTTTGAAACTCCTGGTTTTATTTGCAAATTTGTTTATGTGTGTTTTGGAGGTATTTCAACCTCTTGCAGTGGATTCACATCGGAATCCCTAGATGAATATTGGTAGGGTGTTTGATGAATTTTAGGCTTTTTGAGCTTTGTGACATAAAAAATGGCTGCATTGGTTGATCTTTTGAAATAATGAGGTAAAAATGGCTTGAATGAAGCTGTCTTTAAAGCATCAAAACAATCTATTTTTAAGTTGTGAGAAAGATTTATAACTTGTCATTTAAAAGCATGGGGGTGGGGAAAACTTTATATTCACCAATATCCCTAGGATATTTGGGACACTAAAATGTGCCCCCATATTTGAGCATGGTAAGTGGTAGAACAAGATGCAAGGAAATGGGGAGATGAGAAGAGTGCACATAAACACCGGGGAGAAATATTTGTTCACATGGTGAACCTAGAAAAGGGATAAAGGAGAGGAAAATTTAATTTTTCCTAGTATCCCCAATGTCCCCACTATCCATAGGACAATTGGGAAAGGTGGGAGAGTAAAATGCATCCAAGTTCGGATGATGCAATTTAGCATTTTTATAAGCAAAATCAACTTAGTAACTCATTAGGAAGAGGGAAGGTCACATGAGGGACCAAGAGCAAGAGTTGAGGAGGGAATTTTATTTTTCCTATTGTCCCTAATTTCCCAGGGACAATAGGGATATTTGGGATAGTTGGGAGCATCCACCTATCTAACTGAGAAAATGACTAAGTCCTTAAACTTGAGAACACTTTCCCGTGCTCTAGGAGATATTTTCATGTAATATTTTATATAATTTTGACACCCAAAATCATTAAAAACTAAATTAGATGGTCTTCAAGACCTTATTTTCCTCCTTATCCAAAACAATACCCCTTTTTCATTTGGGACAATAAGATGAGTATGCACAAATTGATCTTCCTTGAGAAGAAACCATGTCTTATAAATAATTTTTTGCTTCCATCATGAATAGGACTCTTCAAGCATTCCAAAATTTACTTATTTTTCTCTTGAATCATTATGGACCTCTCATTATTCTCTATTAAATTTTAGGGACCATTTTTAACTACAAGATCCTTACCCATGAGAAACATGCTTTCACTATAACTACTCCAAGAATCCCGAAACATTCCTAAATATTCAAAAATAAATTCCACCACTCTTAAAAATAATTCAACTTACATTGGATAATGGTGGGATTTTGATTCATTCCTACCCAAGGAAGGCCAAAATTGACCTTTCTAGATGCACCGAGAAAATAGTTTGTTGGAAGCACATTTTTGAATGAGACTAATAACATTGACACCAAATTTCAAAAACTAGGGTAGAGCTCATTCAACACACTTGGGAGAACCTACAACATTGGGATGAACATGATACTAAGGGTAGACTAACTAGAGAGGTTTTTAAGAAGACTCAGTGGGGAAATTTAAAATTTGGAAAAGTTGTCATGCTTACACTTTTGAATTTTTATGCAACACAATTGCATAAAAATAGAAGAATGATTGTTGTGTTTATTATTTAAAAATTTGAATGGTACTCTTCATATACACCATCATTAATATATTTAGGGATGTTTCTCTCCTATGTTAATACTTCCTCATCTCTCATCAAAACCTCTCAATGGTGGTATATGTATTGATATCACTAACCTAGATGGTGTACGTGATTTACTTGTCATGTTAGATTGGCTTTTGTCCTATGACTATATCTTGACATTATCGAACCTTGGGAACTACTTCCTTTTATAAGGCTCAGTAGTAACCACCCTAATAAGATATAGTAGTAACATCTTATAACATATCACTCATCCCACCTACCTCTACCACATAACATGTGACATCTCTCTCAGCTGTCACTGTTGCAACTATTGTCTCAAGTACATATCTTTATCTACTACACCCTAATGTACCTTATATCTAAATTGAACTATCATGCCTCTCTCTGTTGTTCTCTGGTATAGATGTATCTAAATTGTTATTACGGTGACAAAATCAACATCCATCTAGACCATAGCCAAATCTCTCTTAGTTTTAACTCGTTGTAGCTATTTATGAGACATGATCAATATAGAATCCCTTTTTCTAATGTAATCCTATCTCTCTCGAGCACTGGAATGACATCTCAAAGTTGACGGTCCTGGAGATGGTAAATGTGTAAGATGATATCATGCATCCTCCTCCCCCTCATCTCCCCATACACCACCACCTCAACTACTCTCCTTGTCTCCTTATTCATCTCAACCTCTAATTCCTCCTACAGACTCATTGGTCTTGGTGGTGAGCAAGGAACCTATAAAGGTATCTATAATGGTACTTGATCCTATAATTAATTCTAAACTAGACCATGTATTGACACTGTAATGGTACATGTACATGTGAAACCTAAATATGTACTAGAACCTATAATGGAATGTGTACTACCTATAATTATGCCTTCACCTAGACTAGTACCTACGTTTTTGGTTGTGGATGTGCATTTTCTTGGTCTAGTATACCTCCACCTCTCCCTCCTCTCTATTTTCCACTCATTAGTGTTTTGTTATCCCACTTGCTATGTCCACCTATGGAATAGTCATTCTTTTGGACGATCCCTACCTACCATATGAAATACTCCACAGTCCTTCCCAAATCCACAATCTACACCCGTGCATCTCATACATGTGATATAAATACTAAAACATTAGCTCTAGCTACCCTTTGTAGAATCTATGGAAGTGAACTATCTCTTGGCACAACACATGCATACCAAATCTCACCTTTGGATATATCTTGTATTACACCTAACTATGTCTTGGCCCTATCTATCCTATATCTCTCCAAAATGTTACCATAACAACTGATAATGTAATGGTATACCTCCATGTGACTATATATTTGTCATTTGTACCGTTGATATCACCATTATGGTCTCCATGTCACAATATGTAGTTGTAAATCATCAAATCCCCACATATAAAACCCCATGTCCACTAGTTTTTTTGGCCAACCCATACTATCTCCCCATCAAAAATCTGATTGATCCTATTCTTATCTATCATAAAACATCTCCAATGGTCGACCGATAACAATGTGGTGCCATGACAATATTTTAACGAATGTTGTTAGACTAAGGCTCTTATGTATTGTATACACCACTAAGTGTAATTCTCTATATAAATGAGTCGTATACAATGCCCCCATGTAAATTGTTTTGGCCTCTATTAGATCGCCACTATACGCCAATCAAGCCCAACTAAAAGTGACTTTCTACTTTATCAGGAAACAAGTAGCCACTAATAAGATCCATCAAGAAAATAGGCGGTTGAACCACTATCACATAATCCATTCACTCGTATAAGTGCACCGATATCCTCTCCCTATGTATATCCTCCGGAAAAAATAAGGACCATATATGTCCTTATATATGTGTTGTGATGTCATCCCACTACACCAATTTACCTTGTATTAGCACTCATAAGATCTTATGCACATCCTAAAATGTAATTGTCATGTCTCTAGTCAACATCCTTAAGGTCTATCTCTCATTTTGTCATTTTTTGGCTAACACGGTAAAAAAATAGTGATCGATTATGATATCGACAATTGTTTTATATAGGTAAGGCCTATCACCTAGAAAAGTGTGCATAGACCTCTCCTCTCTTTGTATATCATATTCCTATGAAATAACCACTAATGTCCATGATCTTTGTCACATATCTAATGCACCTAATATCTCATACAAAACATGAAAAAATAATAGTAGATCCTTTATCCATCCTTTATTTTCCCATTTTAGCCCTTGGCTTAGCCCTTAATTTTCTTCACTATGCTAGTACACTTCCATTAGCACTAGCATGTATGCTTATACACTAGTGTGTCCATGCTAGCGAGTTTACTTTCATGCTAGTGTATCCATGCTAGCATGTTTATACTTATGCTAGTGCATTCACGGTATCACATTTTCTATACTACACTCTTGCTTTTAGTTATACGCTAGTGCACTTTCAATTTAACATTAATGCACTTATATGCACGTTGGCACATTCACATTGACGCTAGCACACTTCACAAGTTATGCTATCACACCTAGGTGTATGTGTTATCATCAATTTTCAATTTTCTTCTAACTCTTACTAGTAATATGTGTAACCAAAAGACATGTCTTTTGAACCACATACCATGTTGCCCTTGTCTATTGTACATGCATACTCTTAGATGTGACATGTACAATGCATACGCCTAGAAAAATGAGCCATCTCTCTTCAAAATTAGAGAAAAAGGTTACTCAAAGGGTAAATGAACTCTATCTACAAAAATAACTATGATATTTTCTTACCTCTCCCACCCATCTACTTATATCCTCATCCTAACCCTATTTCCTCTCATTTTTCCTTTCGACTAATTCACTCACTTTATTGACCATTTTTATTAATGTTTTCCTACGAATTATTCTCTCTCATATCAAGCGGTTTTCCACCACTCCGTCGTGTCACCCACCAACTTGAGGACGCACTCCAATCAATTAATTCGAGACTCACAGGGCATCTAATTTCTTTACTAGGGAAAATCAGGTAGTCTTTGCCATTTCATCATCATCTGTCTACCATTTTACATGTGTCTACTATATTTAAATCACTATTACTCCATAATAACACTTTAAAGAGGGGTAAATGTAGACACCCCCAAATTACAATTATGGATCATAATCATTCAAACTATCAATACACCCTTTATTCATATATAGAATTAATTTATTTAATTCTATTTTCATCTTATCACCCCGTAGCTAATTTTATTATCTAATTTAATATCATATTAAATAACTAAATGAATATGTCCACTTTTATATTTAAATAAATTAAATAATCTTAATATCATATCCATATACTTAAGTCAAGTCAACTCACAATCTCGACTAGAGCTAAAAATCACTATTATAATCAAGAGGATGTGTTCAAATTGACTCAAATAAGCATTATAGTTAATTGAAGTTATCCTCCTAGTAGTTAAAATCCAAAATTATTCCATCTTCTTTCACAAGCCAACTATTCATAACAATTTTTGGGTGAATAATTATCGAGATATGGAATTTAAAATCAAAATCATATACAAACCCTTATCATCTCATCATTGAATCATTCTTACAAATCAAGAAAAGCAGTCTAAATATCCAAAAAAAACAAGCCAAGTTATGTTTAGTTGTATTCAAATCAAATCAATCACAACTTAGCTTGAGGATTCACTTTCCTTAGCTATAAATCAATGATTATTCCTTTGAAAATCATCTAGAAAAATATTTTAAAGTGCATGCTACTATTCTATGCCATTAATTTTTAAATCAAATCAATCCTCCATTAATGTTATGCTTCCTAATCAGATTAAGACCACATATTTATGCTTATGTATTACCTCTCTTTCATTTAGAGTACTCAAAGAATCCACAAATCAGCTATAGCTAACAAACCAAATGGATCCAATGAAGGATGACACTAAACCCCATTCTTTTAGTCGGATATAATCTAATTTTTATTTGGGATATATAAATGAAGGTTTACATTTATTGTGTTCTAATATGTGCATGATGTATTTTTATATAGATCCTTTGATGTGAGAATAGGTAGGACACCTTGGTTCAAGTCACACAATGTGTGCCAAAATATATACCATGAAAAATTAGAAACAAAGAGGACAATTAAAATAAAATAAATGAAAACCTTCCATTATAGATCCAAAAAAACCTCATATTAGATATGACTGAAAGAATGAGGTTTTGTGACATATTTATTGGATCCATCATGATAACACGTTTAACATGACCCTAACGTGTGCAAGGTACATAAGCCAAAATGTAGTGTGATGAAATAGATGCACTACTATGAAAATATGTGAACTGTGATGCTAGCATGTGTAGTTTCATTCTAGTGTAGGTTGTGTATGACACTAGTTTACTTAACCTTGAAATGGTTAGAATTAATAAAATATCGCTAAAAGATTGGTATTTCATTTTTCTCCTTGTTTTTTGCACTACTGAGACCCTAAAATTTTAAAAGTTAATCTTAAACAACTCAAACAATAGCAAGAAAACATTATATTAGTAAAATAAAATATAAAAACAATAAAATTTCCATGGGGATCCCACCGAGGATGTTAGGATTACCACTATGCATGATAATCTTTTAATCGGAATGTATACCATGAAAAATCACAAACAAAGAGGAATATTAAAACAACCTTAGATTAGATATGACAAAAAGAACAAGGTTTAGTGAGATCCTTTGTTGGATATTTTTGGTTTGTGAGATATGGTTAAATTTTGGATGCTCCAAGTACTATAAATGAAAGGATAGCTAAGCTACAATCATAAAGATGTGATATTAATGTGATTTGGGAAGCATAAAAGTAATGAAGGATTAATTTAATTCACCAAATAATGGCATAAAATAACATCATGAACTCTTAAAGCTTTTGGTAGATGATTTTAAAAGGAAGAATAATTGATTTATAGCTTAGGAAAGTAAATCCTTAATCTAAGTTGTGATTGATTTGATTTTGAGATAACTAAACATGACTTGTCTTGTTTAGTTGAGTTTCCATATTTGATTGAAAAGTTACATTGTTGTCTTTGATATGCAAGAGTGAGTCAAGATTTTGTTGGCAAGGGGCTACACATGATTTTGATTTTAAATTCCATATATGTTATTTATTCACCAAAAAGTGTTGTGTATAGTTAGCTTGTGGAAGAAGTTGGATTGAATTTGGATTTTCATGACTTGGAAGATAGCTTCAGTTATCTCAAATGCTGATTTGAGTCAATTTGAAACATCCTATTGATTAAAATAATTGTTTTATTTATAATAAAGATTGTGAGTTGACTTCATTTGAGTAGAAGGATAGGATATTAGGATTATTTAATTTATTTAAATATGCAAGTGGATTTATTTAATATGATATTAAATTAGATAGTAAAATTAGCTACGAGAGTGATAACATTAAAATATAATTAATTAAATTAATTCTATATAGGAACAAGGGGTGTATTGATAGTTTGAATGATTATAATGCATAGAGGTATTTTGGGGGTGTCTACATTTTCCCCTCTTTAAAGTGTTATTATGGAGTAGTAGCATTTTAAAGATAATAAATGCATGTAAAATGGTGGAAAGATGATAAAAAGTTGTAAGGACTTCCGATTTTCCTCGGTGAAGCACACTTACATGCCCTATAAATTCTGAATTAGTTTATTAGAGTTTCTTCTCGAGAAGGTGAGTGAGGAAAAGAAGAAGTGGACAACTATATGATATGAGAGAGAAGAAGTCACATGAAAACATTTATAGAAATGGTACATATAGTGAGTGAATCGGTCATGATGGAAAATGAGAGGAAATAGGGTAAGGATGCTGATATAAGTAGATGCGTGGGAGGGTAAGAAAATATCACAATTCATTTTTACTTATAGATTTCTTTTACCCTTTGAGTGACATTTTTTCTCTAAGTTTGAGAGAGATGGCTCATTGTTCTAGTGAAGGAATCGTGAGATCACATCAAAGAGTATGCACCGATAATGGACATGGGTGATATGGTACGGGTTTAAAAAATTATCATTTGGTTACATTTATTTCTAGTTAGAGGTAGAATAAAATTGAAAAATATTCTATCACACGTTCTTAAGTGCACTAGCGTAACTCTTGAAGTCCTGCTATCATCATTTTTCACATGGTATCATGCATGTAGGTGTAGGAGCATTAAATGGAAAGTGTGCTAGCATGAAAAGTATGTTAGCATAAAACTAAGAGCAAGAGCATAACACATGTAACATGCTAACATGAATGTGCTAGCGTAGATGTAAATGTCCTAGCATGGATGCAATAACATGCAAGTAGATTTTCTAGCATGGGCGTGTTATTGTATAATTATATGTGCTAGTATGGATGGAAGTGTGTTAGCATAGTGAAGAAAATGTAGGTTTAAGTGAGGTTGAAAAATCAAAAATAAAGGATGGATAAAGGGTTCAACTTGAATATTTTGGTTTTTGAAGGAGAGGTTAGGTGCATTAGATGTAAAAATGTGTCATGGACACCTACGGTCATTTGAGAGGTAAATGACATGTAGAGATTGGAGAGGGATATTTGTTAGAGGTGATAGGCCTTACATACATTACACAATTGTCACCTATCAAACTCAATCACTATTTGTTGAACACGCTAGTTGATTCATGGAACAACGATACCTATACCTTCGAGGATACTAACTTGAGAGATGATATTTATACTAGAGGATGTGTATTAGATTTTGTGAGTGCTGATATAAGGGATATTAGTGCGGTGGGATGGTAACATAGCACGAATATGAGGACACATATAGTCATTGTTTTTTTTTCCGGAGAATATACACATGGAGGGGATGGCCATGAAATTATATGAGTGCATGGATGATGTGATATTGGTGCTAATTCCTATTTCTTTATGGATCTTATCAGAGGATATTTGTTTCTTGATAATATGGGTAGTCAATTTCAGCTAGGCTTGATTGGCTCACGGGAGATCGATGGAGATCATAATTTTCCATGGGGGCCTTGTATCTTGGCTCATTTATATACATCTTTACACTTAGTGGTGCAAAAATGACATATGAGCCTCATTTTAGTCACATATTTTTAGATCTAGTCATGAGACCACATTTCAATCGACCTATCATTAGGGATATTATGTGATAGACAACCAGAGGAGCCATCATATTTTGGCTAGAGACAATTGGGGGTGGTCACAAAGGAAACCAAGGAGACATGGCATTTTATAGGCATTCCTTGATGATTTATAGTTATGTATTGTGACATGGATAGCATAATGAGGATATCAACGGGACACGAGATGACATAAAGCTCATCATAGTGGAGGTAGGCATTACATTATAAGCAACCACAGTCATATCCTTAAGAGATACATGATTGACAAGGTTAGGAGATAGTTAGGAATGATAAAGGATATTCCCAGAAGTGAGAAATAGTATGTTTTTGTGAGAAATGTTTTGTAGTGAGAGATAGCTTTTTGGAGTGGCATTTGGGATCCAAGAATGAAAAAAACAAATTAGACATATGAGTTCTATTTAGAGGTGGATAGCTTCTTTGGAGTTATATTG
Organism: Taxus wallichiana var. yunnanensis; assembly: GCA_018340775.1. Taxonomy (NCBI): domain Eukaryota; kingdom Viridiplantae; phylum Streptophyta; class Pinopsida; order Cupressales; family Taxaceae; genus Taxus; species Taxus wallichiana. The sequence goes on along the minus strand of CM031239.1, from coordinate 472,034,984 downwards.
TGGGCATGGGATACATGGATAAAATATTACGCCAGATCAAGAATGAAAAATCAAGTTCAGTACCTTTAGTGTTCGAACTATGGAATAGTTAAATAATATAATAAGTTATATTCTTATTATTTAAATATAAACTTTATATTAGGTTAGTTAGTTATTTATTAACTAATATTATTAATCGGATCAAGTGTGTACCCCATCACTTAAGAAGGTCATAACCTTTCGGTTATTTAAATATGACTATAGGTCATATTCAGGTCAATTCAATTATAATTAATTCATAATTAAAAACATGGAGTAGAAGTGAGGAGGGAGTTTCTTGGATGGATGTAAAAGTTTCTCACATAATGGAAATTATTCTACGTGGTTTTTACCCCATTGGGGTTTTCCATGTTAAATCCCATGTTATTGTTGTTATTTTTTTTTTGTATTCATTTATTAATATGTGCACATTTATATTTATTAAATAAGTTCAATATAACATTAATCCCCTCGTCCTGACATGGTATCAGAGCGGGATTAAATAATTTAAAATAATCCTAAAGTTACATTGGTTGGGAAGTTAGTTGGTTAGTTGGTTAGGATCCTATTTTAACCCCCTTCCCTCTTGGATGTATTAATGTGAGTGTGCATAGGTGGAAACCTTATTTGAAATATTTTAACCCTCATGTGAAAACTGGAACTTGGGAGAATTACTAGGGCCTGGAAAATAGAGGTAAGGGTTAAACATTTATGTGAAATATTTTATTATATTTCTATAGTTTTTGAAAAGTGCAGGCTAATTTAAATACGAGATGTTAAAAAAGAGGGTAAAATTCAAAGTGAAACCTAGTTCACAGAGGAGACAAGATTCCATGAGAATAGGGGTTTCAAATTTTTTTATTGGTCGGATCAAACCTCTTGTCCCCTAGTGATGTAATTTTTTTATTATTTTTAACTTTGAATTTCAAAATATTCTCTCATGTCCTTCTGGACCCCCTTTAATAAGGGTTGCACCTATAGTTTATAGTTAATATAAACTATATTTTTTATACATTATAGTTTTATCTATATAGTTTTTTAAAAATATAAAAAATAAAAAAATAAATATATTATAAATATATAGTTTTTAAATAAATCTAATATAATATAAATATAAAATCTATATATATATATATAATATATAGTTTATTTTATAAATATTATATATATATATAAAAATAAATACATATTATATATTATATTTTATATTATAAATATATAATAATATATGGCCTTAACCTTATATATCCCATGTAAGGGGGTGACACCCTTCCAACCCACCCCCCATCTCCCCATGCACCAAGTGGCAGTGTGCACTTACCCACCCCCCCACTCCATATGCCCACGTGCCCTGTGGTCCCCCCTACCTACTGACCACCTCCTTCTGCGCATGTGCCCCCATCCTTTTTCTTTGGGATGGTTTAGTCCCACATGGGGGGATGGACGATGAGGGTAAAGGATTTAAAATCCTTTGGTATGGGAGGATGTGTGTGTTTTGGTCACACCACATTTTTTTTTCTTAAGGATCCTTGTGGCTTGGCTTCAGTGGTGGCTCGCCCTCGGTGGGTCGTGTAAACTTTGTGTGTAGGTGTTGGCCATGTGCTTGTTTGATCATTGAGCTAGATTACTAATTTAAATTTGCTGATTGGTAATATAAGATTGATTAATTAATTAATAATATAATTGGTATATATGGCTTGGATTGTTTAATATAATTTGGTTTATATTTAAAAATTAAATGATATATATGTTTGATATAATATATGGTTTGATGAAAATTTTTAAAATTAACTCGGTGATAAACTCGCCAAGTTGGCTAGCCCAACTTGGCCGAGTTGATAGAAATTCAAAACAATATAGGAGCAAGAGCTCCCAATTTTTAATATATAATATTATTTTTTTTTTTTTTCAAAAATATATAAATTTTTATTTTTTTTTTTCAAAAATATAAATTAATTGTTAATTTATTTATTTTTGTGAAAAATAGTCAAAATAAATAATTTTTTTGAAATGATATATTTTTGTGACACATGATGACTAGATCATCGTCATCATTTTAGATAGAAAAAAAAAAAATCACTCACATTTCAATTTATTTTTGATATCATACTAATACATTCATGTATAGACTATCCAATTGACAAGACCTCCTTTTTTGGTGTAAATTGATCATTTTTTCGATTGTGAGGATTAAAAAGATGACATGGGGATTTCTATTAAACTTTTTTAATCCTCATTAATTATTTAATTTCTATTTACGCAAAAATGGGGTCTAATTAGTTTTCAATTGATAAATCTCAGATGTTGAATGGGAATAATTACAACATTTGGAAGATTTGATTGAAGGAAAAATTCATGGCTCACAAATTATGGGTAGTTGTGAATGGAACTAAAAGGCTCTCGACTAGAAGACAGAAACTATATGGATAATGTCATATCATATATCAATAAAAGTACAAGAGGTGATGTCCATCATTTTTTGAAGTGTATAAGATGATTTTTTCTTCATATTGGGAATCAAGAAAGTCTTGAGTGAGGCTTGGACTCAATTGGAATCGATGCACATGAAGGTACACATTTATCAAAAATCATTAAATTGATTTTAGAGCTTATGAAAACTCCCATGAAGGGAGATGAAAAAGTGATAAATTATTTAGAAAAAATAAAAAATATTAAGTCTCAGTTAGATGGGTGTAGTTGTAACTTAATTCAAGGATAAATTGCTTTATTTCATTATTTAGTTGAATATTCATGAGAAATTTAGAAATTTCATTTCAATTTTGAATTCAAAATATCAAACAAAACAAGACATTCCAGATTTACAAACCCTTAGTGCTCTCCTCATTCAAGAAGAGCAAGTAATGAAAATTTTGATTCTAAGGAGAATGCCACTCAAGCACTTCTTGCTTAGAAATCAAAAGGTAAAACCTCTAGATCAAAAAAACCAAAATTCAACTTTTAAACCTCCTAGCAAAGATAAGAAACCAAGAAATCTAAGAGTTAGCTTTGATGGTAAATGTCATTACTTGTGGTAAATTTGGCCATAAGAAAGAGGATTGTAAATTTAAAAATAATAAGTCAAATTTCAAAAATCAAAAGGGTAAAAAATCTGACCAAAATCAAAATCAAAATCAAAACCAAAACAAGAATAAGAAAAATAGTCAAAAATCAAATGTAATTGCTTTGTATGTCACCTTTGTCACTGCAAAATAAAATGAGTGGATATTGGACAGTGGTGCCTCTAGGCACATGACCTTTAGATCTGATATCCTATCTGAACTTAGAGAGTGTAATGATCAAGATCTACTTGGGTGATCATTCCATTCTCGACGTTCAAGGACAAGGTAAAGAAAAAGTTTCAAATGGTTTTATTAACAATGTTTTGTTAGTTCCTAAACTTAAAATGAATTTTCTTTCTTGTTCTTAGTTGACTCAAAATAACTATAGTGTAACACTATTAAAAGATAAATGGTTTATTAAAAATGAACATGATGTTACTATAGTTGAAGGCATTCAAAGAGATGGTTTGTATGTGTTTAATGGATTTCCTTCTGCTTCTTGTTTAACATCTCAAAGAAGTGACATGTAATTGTGGCATGAGAGACTAGGTCATGTCAACTTTAGGAGCATGTATGACATGTCTGACTAAACCTAGTGATTGGTCTGCCACCTATTTCCCAAAATCATGAAATGTGTGAAGGATGCTTACGTGGTAAGAAATCTGCTAATCCCTTCCATAGTCATCATGATGTTAATTCTTTTTGAACCTTTGGAACTTGTCCATAGTGATGTTCGAGGACCCCTAGAAGTTCCATCCCTTAATGGTTCTTTGTATGTTGTCACGTTCATTGATGATTTCTCTCGTATGATTTGGTCTTATTTCATTAAAAATAAATCTGATGTCTTGTCAAAATTTAAAGAATTTAAAGCTTTAGTTGAAAACTCTTCTAGTTATAAAATTAAGAGGCTTAGGACTGATAATGGGGGAGAATATGTTAGTAAGGCATTTGACTCATTTTTGTGTCGAATGTGGCATTCAAAGGAATTGACTACTCCCTATTCCCCTCAATAGAATGGGATTGTGGAAAGGAAAAACCACACCATTTTGGAAATGGCTAGAACCATGATGCATTCATCTCAAGTTCCTAAATTCTCTGGGATGAAAGCAATGAACATTGTTGTTCATATCTTGAATAGAGTTCCCACTAAAGCCTTAGTAAATTCCACTCCTCTGGAAAAGTGGTCAAATAAAAAACCAAGTGTGTCTCATTTGAGAATATTTGGTAGCCCACTTCCCTCTTCATTCAAAATCAAAATGGAAGAAGCTTGATCAAACCTCTTTTCCTTGTATCTTTGTAGGATATGGTGTCAAAACTAAAGGTCTTAGGATCTTTGATCCATCAAAAAGAGAATTTATAGAAAACATGAATGTTAAAATTTTAGAAAAACCTTTTTTTCTTCTTCTTCTTCATCTTTTTTTCTATTATTCATGATGATTCTAATGAAAATGAAATTGAAATTGAAAATTGTGAAAATGATGTAAATGATGAAGAAACTAGTAATGAACCTATAGTTGAAAAAAATGAGATAGTACATGTTTCCTCTATAACTAAAAGACCTAGATGGGCTGAGTCTATTATTCAAGACTCTAATCCTAGAAACCTTCAGAAAATGACTAGAATTCAACATACATATCATGCCTTTGATGACATTGTATGAACCTGAACCCCAATATTTTGAAGAAGCTTCTTCTAATGAAAGATGGATAGATGCAATGAAAGTTGAATATTCTTCCTTGATTAAAAATCAAACTTGGGATTTAGTCCCTCCTCCTAAAAAATGAAGTATATTCAGATCTAGATGGCTATACAAGATTAAATATAAAGTAGATGATGGAAGTGTAGATAAATTCAAAGCCAGATTAGTAGCTGAGGGTTTACTCAAAAACTTAGTATCGACTATGTTGAAACCTTTGCACCAGTTGCAAAAAATGAGCACAATAAGGATTTTGATTTCCTTAGCTACTCAATATGGTTGGGAAATCCATCAGATGGATGTCAAAAATGCCTTTTTGAATGGTGATTTAAAAGAAGAAATCTATATGACCCAACCTAAAGGATTTGAAGAACCTAGGTAAAGAAATGTATGTTTGTAAATTAAAAAAATATTTATATGGTTTAAAACAAGCTCCTAGAGCTTGGTATGCAAAGATTAACAATTTTTTTAATGAAGTTGGTTTTTCTAATTGTTCATCTGACAATGATTTATTTGTTAAAATTGAAGAAAATGTTATCATTCTCATTGTATTGTATGTTGATGATTTACTTATCACTAGTAATTCTAATAGTTTAATTATGAAAATTAAAGAAAAATTAATGCAATATTTTGAGATGACAGACTTAGGATTATTGCATCATTTTTTGGGCATGGCTATATTTCAAGATAAAAATTCTATTGTAGTATCTCAATCACAATATGCAACTAATTTACTTAAAAGGTTTAATATGATTGATTGTAAACTTGTTGTTATTCCTATAGAAGTTGGATGTAAACTTGATCCTAAACCTGCATGTGAAAAAGCTAATCCTACTTTATACAGAAACTTGTAGGTAGTTTGATTTATCTAACTATTACTAGACCTGACATTGCTTATGTAGTAGGGATTGCTTCAAGGTTTATGTAGGAGCCTTATCAAGGATCACTGGAAGTTAGCCAAAAGAAATTTTACATTATATTAAAGGCACAATTAATTTTGGTTTACATTATACTTCTTCTAACAATGCATATTTATATGGATATTGTGATTTTGACCATGTTGGTGATGTGATAGATCAAGTCTACAATTGGATATGTATTCAAGTTTGGTGTAGGTGTCATTACTTGGAGTGAGTAAAAAAAAACCAACAATTTCCATTTCTTCTACTGAGGTAGAATATAGAAGTGCAATGGAAGCAACAAAAAGAAGCCATGTGGTTGAAGTGGTTGTTGGAAGAGATGCACATGGAAGCTAAAGGAAGTACTCCTCTTTGTGTGATAGCCAGAGTTGCATTTCTCTTGCTAAAAATCTAGTTCAACATCAAAGGACAAAGCATATCAGAGATACATATGCACTTTATCCGAGAGAAGGTTCTCTGTGGTGATATAGATCTCAGTACTTGCCCGAATGAAAGATCAAGTTGTAGACATGTTTATGAAGCCATTGTGTGTTGAAGTTTCTGCAAGTTCCATGTAATGCTTGGCCTTTTAGAGTTTCCATTGAGGGGGAGTGTGCATGGAAATGCCACCTCCTAATGGCTGGCCAGTTGTTGTTGACTCCTTCTCCTCTATACTTCTTCTCTGGTATAAAGCATTGTAAAAATATATTTTATGATCTATGTAAACTGATAGAGTTTATAAAAAATATAGTCCAGTGTGTGCATCTATTTGTAAAGGAGGTCCTTGTGTTATAAAAGGCTCCTAGAGATGTGGTTTAAGAATTTTTCCATGAGAAATGGTGGGATTTAGTCTCACAAATCATGCTTAGCCTAAATCATACTTTTGATTTATGGATTCCAAATCCTTTTGTACCAAAAGGTAAGTTGAGCATGATGAAGGTGTTATAATTCCTTCAAAAATACATATGCTAGCCTAAACCTTTGGGGTTTATGGATTTGTAAATCTTGTTGTACAAATAGGTAATGTTGGCATATGGATCCCCACTTAATATTAAGGGGAGTGTTAGAACTATAATATTAAGTGATCATAATATTTAGTTTATAGTTAAATAATATAAAATAACTTATATTCTTATTATTTAAATATAAACTTTATATTAGGTTGTTAGTTATTTATTAACTAATATTAAATCGGGAGGTGTGCCCCATCACTTAAGAAGGTCATAACCCTTTGGGTTATTTAAATATGACTATAGGTCATATTCAGAATTATCAATGTAATTTGGGTTAAAACATGGAGTAGAAGTGAGGAGGTTATTGTGTTATTTATTTTTTTATGACATTTATGTTCATTTATTCAAGACCATATGTGCACATTTATATTTATGGATAAATAAGTCAAGGTTCATAAAGATCATCTAGGTCGGTGACATTAGTACATATGCCACCACCAAGAGGTGGTGATTAGAGACTCGAAGTCTTAGTGAAGGATAGATTCATCCCTGAATTTATTTAGGATTATGTATATATTATATATCTTGGTTTTGTATATTCCTCATGATGAAGGAACATTTTTTGGATACAATATACATGGACACTTATTGATGTATATGCAAATTTTTAATTGGAATTCGAGATGTTTACATTAGATCTAGACATTGATATACATTTTATGATTATTTATTGTTAGTTGATGTATTTTTATATTGTTTCTTGTTCTCTAATTTATTTATATGTGAAGACACATATTATTAGATGATGACTATAATTTTTGATTGATTATGGATAGGTGATGATATGCTCATAGATTATCTTTCATTCATAGATTGTATTTTTAGGAAACCTATTTTATTATTGCACAAATAGAATTAGCACCTTGATTATTGAAATAAAATGATGAGAAATTCATATGCGCATTAAAAACACACAAAAAGAAAATAAAAAAAGGTAAAACAAACTCAATTACATCGTTATTTAAATACACCAAAATTATATATAAACTAGGATGATAACAACATAGGTTTAATGATTTAAAATAAAAGATAAAAATATAAAACAAACTCAACATACATAATAATATAATGTCACCAAAGTTATAAAGGAACTAAGATGCCAATAAATATACTTATCATTAGTCAAAGACAAAGTAATTCTTAATCTCCATGACTATGAGTAAATCAATATGTACACAAATTACCTATAATTGGTCAGAGAAGAAAATTAAATATACAAACAAGAGTATTAAACCAAGAATAAATAATAACTAAAGTGATAAAAAAATTTACTTGTAATAAAAAAATTGAAAACAAACCCAATAAACAAATTAAAATGATCACACCAAGACTAACAAGAAGCCGGGATGATAAAAAGTACTTATCTTGGTCAAACAATTTTTTTATAGAAAAACAAACCCAATATTCAAAGCAAAGACAATTACACTAAGGTTAAGAAGAAATAATTATGAGAAGAAGTTTACTTGTAATCGGTTAGGAATGTCAATAACACAAAAGAAGCCTTGTGTATAGAGAAATATAAACACAACAAGGCTATATACAAACCAAAATGCTAAGAAATTTACTTATAATAGGTCAACAAAGAGAAATAATTAAACACAACGTGAAATAATGACATCTTACTATGTCCTTAATGTGTTCCATAGTGAATATTAAGAAGATTTGAATACCCCTAGGAAAGGATACGTGCACGAGGATTAGATTGGACAAAAGAGAAGAGTTAAGAAAATCCTCATGGAGCTCTTGTTAGATCCATGTTGAAGAATTATTTGAGATTTGATTGGTTGAAGTTTCCAAGGAAGATTTGATTTGGATTTTTGACTTATATGCATTGTTAAAAGAAATTAAAGGTGTCCTTAGACTATACCAAACATGGAAAAAATGAATAAGTTCTACGAAACCAAGGAATAGAAAATCATGGATAAAAAAACATGGTTATTGAAGCATATGATACACATATTAACTAGTAGGAACCTACAACAAAACATTGTTTTGAAGGACACATAATGAGTGAGAATAGAATGAAGTTATGGAACAATTGGTTTATCTTGACATGCCCCAAAGCACAATTGATATTTAAAAGTGATTCATGAATAGAACTTATTCAAATAAACCACATTTATTTCTTCGTTAAGCTCTTTGTCATCTTTATAGGATAGTTTGTAATTAGGATCCAAACTTAGTAATGACATTATAGGGTTTGAACCAATTAGGTTTGAACTTGAATTATTTTTCACACTCCTTAGTAGGATTCTTTTGATTCTCTTTAAGTATAAGGTCAACAACTTTGAATTGACTTGTTCTAAATCATTTGTTGTAGTTACCATTTTTTTTTTATGATACATTTTACAATGTTCTAAAGCCTATACCTGCCTCTCATCTAAAATTTACAATTCTACAAAATATTATTTTTCGTTAATTATCTTCATGAACTAGGTTTTATAATGATATGTGAAGGGATAGAATCTCGACTTTTATGGGTAATACGACTTCAAATTTGTATACTAGGAAGAAGGATATGGCTCCATATAGTGTAAATAATTAGGTTTGGTAGGGCCATATGGTAGGATAAAGCTGTGTATGCCAATTTTCAATTTGTTTGTCAAAATATTTCTCAATATAGATTTCGTTGTCTTATTGGAGGCTTTGACCTAACCATTGCATTGTGCATAGTATAAAGTTTCCTATTTTTGTTTGATATGGAACCATTTGGTTAAATAATTGATCTTAATATTCTTAAATTATGTTTCATTATCTGTAAAAAGGAGGTAGGGATCCCAAAATAGAATATGATATGGTTAAAGATAAAATTTGTAATATTTGACCCTATAACATAAGTTAGAGGCATGACCTCTATCTACTTTGTGAAATATCCTATTTATGTGATTATGAATGTGTGACCACTAGAGGATGTGGGATTTATTTCTCCTACTAATTCAATCCCCATCTAGAAAAAGGTTAAGGAAAAGTGATAGGTTTGGTGGTTATAGGTGGTGAAACGATAAATGTAATTTAGTAGAAGGGTTAAAATGACCATTCAGAATTATGAAGGGTGTTCTAGAGTGCATACACATTAATGGGAATTAAGGTTCCCTAATTTAAGTGTTTATGTGTACCCCCTTTTTTTGAGTAGTTTGTAATGGACAAGCCACCAGATAAAAAGGAGTGAGAGAATTGGATTTATGGTAGACAAGATTCTAGATAGGTGATCCCCCCTCAAAATGGGTACCATTGTAAGCTAATGTGATGGTCACTATTTTGAATGAATGGATGGATCAATAAATGTAAGATTTTATATGCTTGGTTTAGGATGTATTTGGATAATGTGTTTGAATTTGAAAATCCCCAAAACTGGTCATGAAATATTTTACCACAAAGGTGGGCTTATGTGACCAAGAAGTTAAGTGATAGGGAAACCAAGGGGTTCTTGACCTATAGACCTATGACTTGTAGGAGGTGACATGAAAAGGTTATTGTGAGAGGCTAGGAAGTCTATAATGTATTTGGAAACTTTGGTTCAAAAAAATATCATGCGAGTTTATATTTGTAGATGGTGTTAAGGACCAAAAAAAGAGGAACAATTTTGAACATGTGTAACTTGGACAAGGGATCGATATTGATTAGGTAATCGATGTCGATTCATAACTAATTGATTTTGATTAAAAATTGGCTTTGATTGGGTTGAGGTTCCTATATATAATCATAGGATAATCATGAGAGGTCATTATAGGTGGTCAAGGAAAAGTGATAGGTTTGGTGGTTATAGGTGGTGAAACGATAAATGTAATTTAGTAGAAGGGTTAAAATGACCATGTAGAATTACGAAGGGGTGTTCTAGAGTGCATAAACATTGATGGAAATTAAGGTGCCCTAATTTAAGTGTCTATATATATGTACCCCCTTTTTCTAGTGGTTTGTAATGGAAAATGCACTAGATAAAAATGAGTGAGAGAATTGGATTTATGGTAGACAAGATTCTAGATAGGTGACCCCCTCAAAATGGGTACCATTACAAGCTAATGTGATGGTCAATGGTTTGAATGAATGGATGTGTCGATAAATGTAAGATTTTGTATGATTGGTTTAGGATGTATTTGTATATTGTGTTTCAATTTGATAAGCCCCAAAATTGGTCATGAAATATACTCCCACAAAAGTGGGCTTATGTGACCAAGAAGTCAAGTGATAGGGAAACCAATGGGTTCTTGACCTATAGACGTATGACTTGTAGGAGGTGACATTAAAATGTTATTGTGAGGCTAGGAAGTCTATAATGTATTAGGAAACTTTGGTGAAAAAAATATCATGCGATTTATATTTGTAGATGGTGTTGGGGACCAAAAAAGAGGAACAATTTTAAACATGTAGTGCCCACTTCCCTTTGGCATGATCATGATACTGTAGACTATATGACAAACATTTTAATAGTTTTGATTTAGTATGGTGTTAGATGTCAGATCCTGGATTATTGTTGAATCTGATTATATATAATGCATGGTGATTATTAGAGACACTCACATGTGGATGATGATATACTATTGACATGGATGTTTAATGGAAGTTATTCAGACATGTGATTTTGGAGATTATGAGTAAACCTAGAAAAGGAAAATTATTTGATGATGATATAGTTGTCGATATAAATTGTAAATGATTTCGTTGATTGCCTTGGTGATTGTTGTGATTCATATGTATAGATGATTTTGTGATTTTTTATATATTCATTTTGGACATTCTGATATGGCCACAAGGCCGAAGGAGGTATTTGTGTTTTGCAGGTTTAAAATATCACAACAAACATCGGGGGATTGGAGACCAACCAGAATGAAATTCTAGGTGAATTCAACAAGGTCACCATGGCAACTTGTTTTATTGTGTTGTGTGTTGTTTTGTTAGAGATTCCCATGGGGGGAATCATCTTTACATGTGACCATGGGCTTGTGTATTTTATTAATGTGGTTAATGTTTAATTATTGTTGTATGTATTTTATTAAGTAATGTGTTCCCTTCTTTTAATTAATTAAATTGTGATAGATTATTGTGAGGAAACAATGGTTAAAAATTAAATAAATCAAATTGGGATATGGGAAAGTAATAATGAAAGTTGTTGGCTGTTTGTATTTAATTTGTAAGGGATGTGTAAGTTGTGTAAGAGTATGTTTAAGATAGATTTGGAGTATGAAACACTCCACCTCCATGGGAAATTCGAAATTGTCCTTGGGGGCTATTTTTGGAGACTTGTGGGACAAGTAAAACTTGTCCCATGCCTCTAAATTTATGTTACCAACCATACTTATGGTTGGAGATGTGATTTTTGACTTGTATAATGAATTTTATTCATCATGTTGCTTGTTTTGGATTGCACTCTCTTACATTTCATTTAATTTGTTGTCCCTTGAGGTGTGGGCTCTTTTGAGTGTGCAAGTAACTTGTCATTTTTCACCCACCTCTTTATTGAGCCTTGGAGTTTGTCTTTGGTGTTTGAATGTGAGGATGTATGATGTGGCATCCTACATGGATCCACATCATCCTCTTCTTTCCCTCTTCTATATATTTCAAACTCTCTTCTTGTTTTGGGTTGTTGAACCTTTTTGCATTCTTCCTTGGGGGCGCATTTTCTTGTGGGAGCTCTAGTTTTTTTGAAGAAAGTTTTGGAGATAGCTTTGCATGCTTGGGAGCTTGTTGTTTTGGGCTGTGTTTGGCATTTGAAGCTTACTATTTGGAGACCAAATAACCATGGAAAGGTAGGAATTTAACTCTCTTTTATTTTTGTTATTTTCTTGTTGTGTTGTGTGGAAAATGCATGTTTGTTTTATTTGTTGGCTGGTTGGGTAGACTACCTTAGGAAGGTGTAGGAGAAGGCTATGGGGAATCCATGTGGGGGGCATAAGGAAATGTCATGGGCATTAGAATTTTGTGGAGGGAGTTTGGGTTTGGGATCCACCATGGAAAATAAATAGCTTGCATTTCTTACTTTGGGGGGCATAAGGAGGGATTTGTGGGGGCATAAGGAAATGTGTGGGATGAATTATTTTGGTAGGTTGTTATTGGTGGATGCCCAATTCCCAATTGGGAGGCATAAGTAGCTTCCCCCATAGGCCTTGCTCCTTTGGCTTGCATGATCAAGCTTGAGTTGTGATTTGAATGTTTGCTATTGCAGTTGTAAATTGTTGTTTTGTATTAAGTTATGTTCTATATAGAAATGTGTATGTGAAAGAATGTTGTGTTGTGGAAGCCAATTGTTGCCATGGTTGAATTGCATCTTTTATTGTATCTTAGTTGGGGCTCAGGGGCCAATGATGAAGGAAGGCTTCTCCTTTCATTAGATGTCTTGGTTGGGTGGAGAGCATTGCCTTTCCCCCTCTCTTGTTGTGATCATTTTGGAGAAAAAAATTGAGCATGTTGTTGTCCTGGAGCAAAGAGAAATGTACAGTTTGACAGTCCCTTTCTTGTGAGCAAGTTATTGTAATCCTTCCCACTTTGAAGTGGATGATTTGTATAGTTATTTAAAATGAAAAGATACTTGTATTGATGATGAAAGATTGAAATTGAAATGAGAAATGTAAAGAGTTATATTCCATTCTCTGTTTTGAAAAGGAATGTGAAAGAATGTTACATGTATTGTATATTGTATTTTGAAGTTAAAAGAAAGGAATAAGTTGTAAATTCATTGTTAGAAATCAATAAAGGAATACTCTACTTTCTCAAACTCACATTGTTGCTTTGGAATTGAATTACTATTGTAAATGTAATCTATGTTTAATTGCAAGATGAAGAAACACGTAGGTGGGAATTATATTGTATTGTTTCTCTTTAAAATATATTAAATTTGAAATCAAAACTTGTAATTTAACATGGAAATGAATGGTTTAGAATCAACTGAATGTAATGGATTAGTTTAGGAAGAAAATACCATACCTATATGATAAAATTGATAAATAGATCCTTTAAAAATTTGATCACTGGCATTGTGAATTCTAAAACTGGTGAATTTAAACAAAATGCATAGTTTGGACCAGCACTTAACAATCAACTTGGAAACCTTAAAATTTACCATGATATATTAGCAATGTACTCAATTGACAAAGAATATTTAAGAGAATATCTTGAACCATTGCAAAATTGAGCTTAATCTCTTCCTCAACCATTTTTTTGTCATTTGTTGGACAAATTCAATTTTGAATCAATTGAACAAATTAACTTTCCTAAAACACTCTAAACCCTCCCTAGATCAATCCTCCATGTCTTTTTGACATGTTGAGTGAAGGAGGAGACCAAATTTAATCAAAATTGAAAGTTGGAAATTTCAGCTTGCAAATTAAATCTGTAGATCATTTTTTAAAAATTTACCCTTTAAAACTTATCTAAAAGTAAAATTTATGCTTCTTGTGCAAAGAGGGCATTGAGAGATTTCCAAAAAGTCCTTGTTTTCCCAAAACTGAGCTTTCTAGCTCAAGTTATGGCACTTTGAAGTTTTTGTGCCTTGGTGGGAAAATTTGGGAAAATTTTCCCTGGCGGGCTTATAACCCAAAAATTTCCCGTCATTTTTCCTTAGAAAAGTTTTTAAAAAAAAATTAGTTTGGGAAAATTTTCCCATTTTCCTCTGCCTGGCCCACCCAGCCAATCAGATGGTGCCACGTGTCCTTTTAGGGCTACGGTGGAGAGCAGTTTCCTTTTGCCCTTATCTTTTTGAAATTGCCTTTGGGAAAAATTTCCCACTTTTCCCTGGCCCCGCTCCAATGCCTTGCCTTGGAATTATTCCTTTCACGGATGCGCGTGGCCCATACATGCCTTTTTTCTTCTATTCCCCCTTCGGCTTAATGCCTTAAGTTCTTCCACCACCCTATCTCCCGTGTCCAATCAGTGCGTGACACATGACATTATGGTGTCGGCGTAAGCGCGGATCAATTCGATCCCTTTGCACCTTTCACCCTAAAGGACTTAATGTCCTATCCCGCTCCACTAGCCTACCATTCCTCTTGATCAATTTGGGTGTGACACATGTCTCCCCATCAGGCTCACGGGCGCGTGAAGGCAATTTGCACTTTGCCCAAGAAGGGAAAATGCCCCTAAATTCCCCACCGCTCCGCCATTCTCTCACCCCTTTCCCGCCTTGCGCCAGGACTTAACACATGTCCACCAGGGACTGCGGAGGTGTGGAAGAAATTTTTCCTTTGTGCCCGTGCGATGGGAAAAATTCCCCAAGCTGCCCCGCGACCCACCAACCTGTTGAAGGTGCTTTCCCCTCCTCTTGACACGTGTCCCCTTGGGGAAAATTTGACCTAAAAACTCCGCCCACTCATATCTTGAGTTCTGTAAGGAGTTAGGAGGACTTCTTTATATCACCAGAAAGGTGAGAAAATTTCCTATCCATTGGGAATGGTTTAGGGAAATTTTGGAAGCACTAAGTATGAGAGAAATCTAGTTGAAACTCTAAGCATGTTAGAGAGTGGGTATGGGGGTAAATTACTCCCTGAACCTAACTGAAACTTCTAGCCCTAAGTTTTGGACCTTGTGACCTCTATGAATTGTTAATAAAAGAGAAGTTTGTTCTTGTGGATTTGAGTTGTTCTAAAATCTGTTAGTGGTAGTTGTTTCCTAGCAACCTGGTTGTAGACACTCCTAATCAAGTTCTGGGAGTGGGTAAGTGAGACCTTACTCTGTTGATTTTAAATATGTATTCCTTTCTCACTGCAATTAAACCCTGCTCTTGTCTTGATCTTGTGGAATTAAATACCTTGGGTATTTAATTGTTTTGGGTCCCTTAACCCTAATATTTCTAATCAGGAAATATTTAGCTAAAATGTCAATGTAATCAGTAATTAAATTAATCCCTAGGGAGATTTGAGCTAGGTGTGGACTTATTGCTCTTGTTGCTTTTTAATGTGGAATTAGTAATTATTATAAAGGAAGAGGTTAGGAGATTGAGGTATTTATTCGGTGTGGGGATGCTCGAGTAGCTTCTCTGTAGACTAAGGTGATGAGGTTGATGGGTTTGGTGAGTGAGAAGGATTAGTGGGTAACCACCCTAGAGTTGGATCTCGAGAAGAATCAACAGGCGTAAGATAGATATTGTCAACATCATGAGATGCTAAGGTAGTGGATTGGTGTATTTGGTAGTACACTAATATTTTAGGGGCCAATTAAATTTGGATTGGGGGTTAGAGTAGGAATAACTAGAGGGTGGGTGGAGTAAGCCTTGAAGGTCGAGATGGGTCCTCTGGTATCATGATCATTACTTAGTCCCAACCCCTATGGGAAGAGATACAATATTATGAGGGAATGGTAGGGAGATTCTTCCATAGGTGCGTCGTTATGTATAATATGTGATGATCGAGTTACATACATTTCAGCAGTGTGCAAAAAGAATGGGAATGTTGGTGATCCTCATAGGAATATTGAGGTTATAGTAGGTGGTTTAGGGATATCATATGTGAAATTCATGATATGATAATTGTATGGACCATCTAGCCTAATCCTTGATGATATGTACATCTATTATATATATATATATATATATATATATGATTTTTTACATGTGGATGTGTAAATTGTGTGTTTATGATTTTGATGTGATATTTTATGAGTTTATGAAAGGTTTTAGATATGATGATGATTATATTATATTGGTGATTATTTATATTATTTTTGTGATGGATTTATATTTTATTATATTGTTAGTAGTTTAAGATGTATATAATGGTGATTTTTATATAATACACTTTTAACCTTAATTACCGATATCATATAACTACCATTAAGTAGTTCATTAAGGTTGTGTGATGGATTTAGGATGTGATGAGATACATATTTTACTTTCTATACATGGATTGGAATTTGCATGTATCTTATACAAGGAACTTTGTGCATGTTAGAGGTTTTAGGATGTGCCCTATATTTTATTTTTATAATACACAATATGATCAATGCAGGAATCTTTCCTCTTGTAAGGTAAAGATAATCGATGTGGGAAGCTTTACTCGGATGATAAGTATTATAAATATTTTTAGAAAGCTGATAAATTTGGAAATATTTCATTTTTTTAATATATGTATATATTTGTGTGTGTGTCTATATATATATATATATATATATATATATATATATATATATATATATATATATATATATATATATATATAGTGACTTAGGATAGCCATCCTTGAGGAGTGGCCTAAAATAATATTTTTATTTTTGATGGCAATAATAGATTCATATTTGTTGATAGTTTTCCTTTGAGAGATAAATTTATAGGATATTTTTAATCCCATAGTAATTTTGATTTTCTTTACTAAGGGTGGGCCTAAGGTACCATCTAAGGAGGGTGGGTTCTGTATACAAGATAGCTTTGTGTATCTTAATCACGTGTTTTAATAGATAGGGTGAGTGAGGGAGTAATGATTATGGGGTCCCTTAATTATAAAATGGGTGTGTCAATATGGAATATTCTATGAGGAGGGCCATTGTACTCATATTTAAGGTCGTATTAGGTATATTGATGGAAGATCACATGATTCTATATTACTACATAGGTTGGGGATTTTAAGTGGTTATTTGAAATTGAAATACCATAGCTAGACTAAGGTTTTATATGTAGATATGTTAATAGTAGAAAGGTAAAAAATGTAAGGTATTAAGAATTTTGTTTTCATGTTTACCATCAAGAGAGGCCAAAGGTTAGGATTCATACCCATATTTGTGAGTAATGATGTAGGGCGAAATCTTGTTTAGAGAAAAATTTCATGTTTACTCTTTTCCATATCCATGATGTGTTTATTTTCTTTGAGGAAAATATCAACATTAAATTGATGTTCTTTTATATGTTTATTATATGAACATTTAATTCATTCTTGATAGATGTTGATATGTTTGAGAAAAGTTAGTCGATCTTCGTATTACAATTCAAGTTATGATAGGTGGTCTTGTCAATATTCTTATTTAGGAATGACATATTTAATGGAAACACATAGGGATGAAATTTGAAAATAAATGGGAACAATAAATTCAATGTCATAGATGAAGGAGAATGGCATAACAACCATAGTGGTTTGAATAATAGTTTAATAGGCCCGAGAATGTAAAGGGGATTTGAATGTTTCAATCTTTAGGTCATCTTGATCAATAGTTTTGGTAAGTATTTTTGAAGGTTTTATTGGATTCTTCAGCTTGAAAATTGGTTTGTCGATAATAATGCGAGGAGAAAGTGAGTTTTATATTATAAGTGTGATCTAGTTTTTAAACTTTCTTATTTTAAAATTATTTAACATTGTATGTGATAATTTTATGAGGGATGCCAAAATGACAAATGATATGATTCCAAATGAAATCGAAGATCTTATCTACTTTATTGGAGATAAGATGCATAACTTCCACCCATTTTGTGAAATATTCAATGGATCTTATGATGGAATTGTGTTATTGTGATGATCGAGGATTAATAAGACCAATGAGGTCAAGTCCCTATTGTAAAAAGGTTATAGATCTTGAGTGGTTGAGGAGTATGACTAGGGATGTTTATTAGATTGGATTTTTATTTACATTTTACACACTTCTTGACTTAGTCGAACACTAATGGTTAAGTGTAGGCCAATAGTAGCTATCTCAGAGGATTCATTTAACAAAATATAAGTCACTAAAGTGTACTTACACATCTATTTTGAAATTCTTAGATATCTTGATGAGTTTCTAAAGATTTAAGACACCAAAGGAGAACATCATCAAACCTTATTTTGTGAAAGATACCCTATAGTATGACATAACATGATGCACATTGTTGAAAATATATTTTTCCATTTTTGCGTATATCTAAGGTTATTTTTAACTAAAATATAGTCATAAATTTGAGTGTACCAAATGTCGATTGGACATCTTCTATATGATTGAAAGTGGGAAGATTAGTGTTTCCATAAGATGGTTGATCAAGCTTGTGTATGACGATAAAGAGTTTGGAATCATCTAGTGATAGAGGGATAAAAGATGTGAGGGATGCCATAGTATCCATAAATTTTTTAGATGAACGTGGAGTAGTTTAAATTTCAAAATGATCTAAGAGTTTAAAAATATCATCGATAATGGCTTTATATTTTTGTAATATTTCATT